>VUQK01024861.1:6200-26251 GCA_015106715.1 Bujurquina vittata
ATATAATCCCAGAGGACACATTCACGAGGATATAGATATACATATATATATATATATATATATATATATATATATATATATAGATATAATCAACCAATCACATGGCAGCAGCACAGTGCATCATTTACAGCCTACCTGAAGAGTCTTGCTGACCATGTCCATCCCTTTATGACCACAGTGTACCCATCTTCTGATGGCTGCTTCCAGCAGGATAATGCTTCATGTCTCAAAGCTCCTCAAAGTGACACTGTACTCAAACGGCCTGCAGTCACCAGGTCTCAGTCTGATGGAGCACCTTTAGGAAGTGATGGAACAGGAGACTCACATCACGGACGGGCAGCTGTCAAATCTGTGATGCTGTCATGTCAACATGGACCAAAATCTCAAGAATACACCAAAGATTTTTAGAGAGTGAACATTTTTTTTTCATGGCAGCAGATTCTGATATTTAGTTTTTGTGGTTAATGATTCTGTTTTTTTCGAGGAATCAAAGAAATCTTTATTATGAAAAACTATTCTGAAACATCTAACCTGCACAGAGATGCACCGAATAGATAAACACGGGATTTCAACAGCTGCCAAAAACACCGGCAGCAGTGTTGTAGTACTCGAGATCGGTCTTGGTGTCGAGACCGGTCTCGAGACCGCTTTTTGATGGTCTTGGTCTTGTCTCGGTCTCGGGTTAGGTGGTCTTGACTACAACACTGACCGGCAGAGACGCCGACATCTTTAATGATCCCACTCGTTCCTGCACGAGAACCGGTCACCACAACATGTGCTCCGTGCTCTCACAACACCAACACAAACCTTCTGGGTGTTCTTATAGGAAAGGGGATTTGTGCAGAAATGTGCACATTTGAAACGTTTAGTGTTATTCATGTTGTGGCGTAACTCGTCGTAGTGTAACATATAAAGAATGCATTCATTTTAAAAAGTAAAGAGGAGTGTATAATCTAGTTCTTTATTTTGAGTAATGACCCCAGCACTGCCTGCAGCTACATCTGAGAAATGAAATTCAGGTTGAAGCTTGTTTGACACACCGGAGACTGAGACTGGGACTTTACTTGGCAGCCATGCTGGAAGCCGCACAAAACTGTCTGAGTAACAACCTTAAAGGAAAAAGGTGGCCAAGTGTATTATTTTAGTTTTTAATAAGGTAGCTGATGAACTTACAGTTCCTCTTGTTTCATTCAAATGTTAAATCACTCTGACTGAGGCCTTGCTCTCAGAGTTGAAAAGAAACTTGAATATGTAGAAGAGGACAAACGGTATTTAAATAAGTGCTGTGATCTCTGTGGGTGGTGCACAAACCAGGGGGAGAAAATAAGCATCGAGCCCTCCTGTTTGCCCTTGGTTCAACAAACACTCTGAGAAACTGCTGCATGCTTTCTTTGTAATGCATATGGAAGGCTGTAATCCCTTTAACGGTGACATGATCAGCACTTCCATACAGATCACTGATGGCACCTCTGCAGCGCTGCAGGATTCTCCCTCATAGAGGCAACAGTAAGACAAAAGCAGGGGATTTCACCATTCCAGCGTCGAGCCGCTCAGGGTAACCTTGCTGCTCAGTCAGGATACAGTTAGATGCTAAAGATCCAAATCTTTTTTGCTGTTTCCAATTATGATTCATATTTGCGCTTTTTATGCACTGAAAGTGGAGCCTGTATGTTGCGAGGCAGGTTTAGTGGTTTTTGTACTTTTTTCTGGCTCCACAAAGCTACAGTGCAGTCACCCACACTGACCTGTGTTGATCGGCCACTTCAGAAGAGCCTGAGTTGACTGAAGACCTGAGCCTTTTATAAACTCACTGCTTTTGCCAAAAGAAATGAAGATTTATGTATATTGATGAAAAGGATGTTGATTGTTTTACATCCACATTGCATCACCATAGCTCACAATAATTCACAGCAAGTTTGTAACCATAATTTGAACACAAACAGACTCACTGCTGAGTTTTACTTTATTTATTTTTTTAATATTATTTCAGCAGCAGAAACAGAAACCTTTCATTTTTTGTATCATGTAAGTCAGAGTTGTCTTAAGTAATAATACCACAATAACTTGTTACTCTCATGAGATTTGACATCTGTCCGTCTTTGGCTTTCGACTGTAAAAGCTGGACGTCATTTCCGGGACCTTAAAACTGCATTCTTCCCAAGGCCAGCAGGGGGCGACTCTGGTGGTAAAAGTCCATAGAAGTCTGTAAGGATTCCCATCTTTTATCTGTGACTTCTTAAACACTTTACTGAGTTTATGGCTTCAGTGACAATCAGTTCGTTTTGTAATTTATCGTCATAATTAGAATCCCGGTTTCTGAGTCGGCTCCACCCCTTTTTCAACATGGTCACTGCAAGACTGCTCTGTTGGGTGATGCCACAGTTGCTAAAACATATGCAGTTTATGGTGTCGTTTTCTCAGAACATAACTCAGATTTGATAGCTGCTTCTCTGGCTTTAGAGCAGACTAAGAATCCATGATTGTGTTTATCAGCAATGAACTGTTGATATTCATGTTGGTATTCATCCTCTTCTTGTCTGGACTGCTTCCAGCGTGCTTTAAAGTGTCTTTATGACTTCTTGCACGCGGCATCTGCGATTTCATTAGAGTCCTAAAAGCTTTTGACAGAAAACATAAACTTCTTCTTCAGGCCGACTTCACATGGTTTGAAAGGTCAGAAGAGCTGAAGGCACAGTGTCATGTGAGGAACCACAAGAGCCATGATTTTGCTTTTTTTGGACGTCTTTGTTCACCTTGAATTTGTTCCCCACAATCAGCACGTCAGCGTGGAGTCCACATTGAGGAGAAACAACCTGAACTGTGATCCATGACATCATGCGATGACACGCCAACACAATCTGCCCTGTTTGCTAGATTTGAGTTCTTCCAGTAAACTCAGGGGCAGCTTTTAGACACAGTGGACGACTTCCAGTTCCATCAGAGAGGCACAAGTGCAAAAGAAGCAGTTTAAAAATACCCCCCACTGCCTGGACCTGCTCCAAGAGATGAGCTTGCAGGGCTTGTAGTGGGTTTCTGCTCTGCAGGACGCAGACTGTAGGTTCAGTCTTCCTATTGTTCCCAAAAAGGACTGGATTTAAGACAAAAGTGGCTTCTTGTGACTGTAGTGCTCATTGTTGCTCTTGGTCGGTTTGAGAAAACTGTCCTGTAACTGATGCTTACCTTGTTGCTTAAACTGAAACGTCTGCAGACTCTCACAGCCAACAGGAGCAACCCGACTGACAATCCTGTTGATCACTTTCTGGGAGTCTGGACAATTAAAGTAGACCAATGGGAAGCCTGTCAGTTCTCCGGTTTGAAATTGCTCCCATTTAATCCACTTTTCTTACAGATTTTACCTACATCAGCTTTTAATGAATATTTGAGGGGGAAAAGTGTTTCAGTCAAAATCTAATAACCTAAATGAAGCCATAAATCTGAGTAACCATTTTGGTTACTCCGGGGGCCCCACAGTTGCTAGACTGGCACATTGCTCCTTTTAATTGGAGTAACTCCAGATTTTAATTAGTCAAAGTCTTGCTAGGCTTGCACAATGTCTCCTCACCTATGAGTCTAATTACATGATGTCTTGCTCTAGGCAGTGTTCAACTTAAATACAGAACACGGGGGGCTGGGGGGTGGGGTATTAACAAACTGTTCCCGGATCACTCAATTTTGGCATAAAACTGTAAAACGTTCTCACTGCAGGAGCAGTGCAGTCTGATCACACTGCAGCAGCACATGCTGATGGAGGATGGCGCTGGTTCGCTCCTGAAATATTAAGAATATTAATTTGCAGCCATGGGAGCAAAATGATAAGCTTATAAACGCTAATTCAGTGTCGGAAAAGTTACAGAAATCTTTGAGAAACAAGTTTAAACTGAAGTTTTTGCCTTAGCTGGGTGACCGGGTGCAGCAGAGTCTGGTTTCATTCCCTTTTATTTGATGTGATGAAACACAATGAGTGGTAACAGAGTTCTGATATGGCCCTGCGCTGGTGCAGAAATATGGAGCGAGGGAGTGCAGGTAACCCTGTCCTGTCCTGCCATTAAAACCAGCAGGAGAGTCAGCAAAGTCTGGCTCTGGATGATGAAATGGATTAAATCCCACTGGAAAACCAGTGCTCCCAGTTACAGCCGTGCAAAGTTCAGATCCAGCAATAATGAAAATACTGCGGCTTAGCTGAGTGATGTCAGAATGAGCTGCTGCTGGGCCGTAACCACTGACCGGCCGAGCAGCTTGGATTATACATTACTGGTGGAATACAACTGAGCAAAATCTGTTGTAAAAGGAGAACAAAAATAATACTGACCTGAAGGTGGCGCCCCTGGGGGGGTTGTCACTGGGGTTCATGTCCCTACGTTAATACCGTACCACACCTACACGCTCGTCCACTGCAACCGATCTTAGCGTTCCTCCACCTGTTGAATCCACTTCCACCTGTGATTATTCTCATTTGTGTTACCATGTAAGCCACAGCAAACAGAGCTGACAGGTTCAAGCTGAGTGCATTAATTACAGTTTAGACTGGAATAATGTTTGTATTCTAATGTAATAATTTGAACATTATATTAATGTGGCACAAGTCCGCTTTGCACTAAAATAGGCCGGTACTTTTTCACTTTTACTTGAGTAAAGAGGTTGAATCAGTACTTCAGCCTTTACTAGAGTATTTTTTAACCCTCTCTGTCTGATCTCTTATTTGAGACTGACGTTTGATTCATTTGCATCTTCACTCACCACCTGCACTTTTCACCACATTTGCCTCGGTGTAACTTCATCTGCTTCCAGAAAATTCAGTTCAAGTTGTAGGAACAACACGTGGACACTCAAAGAGGTCCAGCTCACGTGGCAGAGGCACAAGCGTAACGTCTTGTACATCCTGTAGCAGTAAGATGGAACTTTATCACAGCTCAGAGAGCAACTGCTGAGTGTTCGCAGGCTGGTTGGATTTTTCATGCAGATTACGGGTGACCACAGCAGCCTGCCAAGCGACCACAGCAATCAGAAGGAGGTTGGTGGTGCGGGTCCCTTTTTCCACCCAGCAGCTGCTCACTAACCGGTTCAGGGAATGCAAATGTTTCTCTAACGACGGGAACTCATATTCTAATGAAACCAATGTTATCTAGATCAGCCTGATGTTGTTGTTTTAATATTTATTTATTGATACTTAAGGCCTTTTCACATTGAACGTGCAAATTTCGTGCGAATGTTTCGTACGTTAAAAATAGTTTTCGGACCCGCCTGTTCTTAATGCAGCCGTTCACACCGAACGCATCATTTCACAGGACGATTTTGTGGCATTTAATTTTTCTGATCAAGTTTGATTTTTCTGACTTTCGCAAGTAAACAAAAAGCTCTGACCAATCAGAGCGCTGCATTTAGCAACATGCGAGCGCATAGATCAAAGCGTGCTCCGATGCACTGTATATACAGGGATGTAGGAACAGTGAAATCATACCGTTCAACCTCAAACACGCAGCTACATGCTGCTTTGGGTCATTGCCTCAAGCATTTTATTCTCGGCCTCCTCACATGATCCCAACTCTGCCAACAAGAGCTCAAACTGTCCACTGATATCATGAAATACGCTCGAAAGAGGTCGTGATAGAGCTTCAGCTCCGGGACCAAACATGAAACTGTCCCTGCTGCTACTTTCTGATGAGTTGGATGAACCCGGAATTTGTACCTTCTTCTCTTGCTTAGAAATGTCAGGCCCTCATTACGCCATTGCTTGATGCCGTCATCGTTTCTTTCACAGTGCGTTTTATGAGGACGATTTATTCGCAAAAACGCAACGCGTCCGGTTGCACGACAGGTTTGCATCAGAAAGATTCGGAATTTCGTGCCGTTCTGACGCAACGCATCCGGTGTGAAACGGCCTTAAGTCTGCTGTTAAACATTAGAAGTCAAAAATAAACTCCATGAGCGGAAGTTCTTGGTGAAGGCAGCTAAAAAATGGGTGAAAATGCACATAAGCAGAGTTATTTGTTATATTTTTTTCTGTTACCCTCGGTGACCTTTAAATGCCACAAACATTTGGAAATGTAGAATACTTCACACTACCTGGTGATATATAACCAGCTCATAAATATTGTCTTCCTGTAACCAAGACCACATTCTGCCCTCCAGAGATGGACCCAGTGCATGCTGCAGCAGATGGAGTTGCAAAATCCTTATTTACAGCCTCATCTTAAACTCTATTTCATTATTGCTGTCAGAGATATTTAGATTACGGCAGAGACATATTTATGGGCCACCACCACAAAACTAGGTGTGGAAACAATCTGTGGAATTGCTATTTGGAGCACATTTGCAGATGTACTTAATTATCCGCCCACTGAGCACGTTGTTCTAAGAGCTACGCCTCCTCCCTGTGATTTCCTCATATGTAAATGGCGTGACTATGATCTGCTTAGTGATAACCTTTGCATTACTAAGTGGCTACTTCCTAAAAGTAGCTCTGCATGTATTTCAGTCCTAGAGACATAATCAGACAGTATTCACACCAATGAACTCCTCATTTCCATCAAGGTCATCAAGGCCACAAACTAACCCGCGCTCTCCCTGAAGTTTTCTCCGACTGTTGCGAGTTCTTCCAGGGCTGGGGGCACTCAGAGAGTTTTTCGACGACACGCCAGCCTCTCTTGATGCCGTGCCAGCATCGCTTAGCCCCAGCCTGGCTGTGACATTCCTCCTGGCACAGCGACTGTGACTCGGGCAAGATTTTCAAACATTTCTGAAAGCCCCAATGAGCAAAATTATGGCTAATTAGTCACCAGGCTGCCATGGTTTATTAGGAGTGACAATAGCACATCTATAGCTGACAGCACATGTCTCTCTCTCTCACTCTCTCTGTACAGCTCTTGCTCGCGGCTGTCAGCAGTGTCGTTACAGGAATGGAAGACATTATTGAAATAAATAATTCAGCATCACATCTGTTATCTATTCACAGTAAACATTTCTGTCATCAGCATTGAGATGTGTGTGGCTCATCTGTCAGCACCTTTGACAGTCTCATAATTTTGTGCTGAGTGCACAGCAGCAGCAGCAGCCACTGCGACGTGCACATCTTTCTGTGCACTTCAGCTCTCCAGAGCTTGTTTAGCATGCTGTGTTCACTGGTTGGCCTGCATGCTGCCCTGGCCTACATTTGGACTGGTTCAGACTAGTATTCACTTAAAAGTGAGAAGTTGGTGGCAAAGCCACTGGTGGGTTACAGCAGCAGTGGAATTGAGACTGCTGTAGCTTGTCAGGAAATCCACTTCATAATGAAGCCGCATGGCTTTCAGCTTTTTGAGACAAATCTGCAAACTTGAGCCTTTTGTGCAGACTTTTGTCCGTAGATTGTAGATGCAGATACCGTTGTCTACAAGTTGTAGCTGTGTGATCTTGGAGGGTGGGGGGTCAGAAGTATGTGGTGAAACAAAATGGCAGCCTCCTGTTCTGCAAAATAAAGTCAAAATTGCTAAAAGCTGCAGTTTCTCTAATGTCCACTTTGTCTAATATCAAGAAATAAACACGTTTACAGCTTGCTACAAACAAACAAAGACTTTTTTGGCCTCTAGAGATAGTGACATCCCTTTATGAATAACTCTACAGGGGATTCATTTACTTTAGAAATCATCTGTCTCGAACCTAACTTTATTGGCACTCAATCACAGGCAGCTGTAGCTGCTAGCAGTATGCTAGGCTTCACTTCAGCTCACTGGAGTTCCTCAACTGGACCTCTGGACCGTTGTTGTGCTGTTGGAGAACTTTTGGAGCATTTTTTTTTTTCAAATCTTCTAGGATGGCTTTCCATAAGGTTTGGGAGTGTTTATGGGAATTTCTGGCCATTCTTCCAGAAGCACATCTGTGAGGTCAGACACTGATGTTGGAGAGAAGGTCTGGCTCACAGTTTCCATGGCAACCACCAAACCCAGACTCCTCCATCAGATTGGCAGACGGAGAAGTGTGATTGATCCCTCCAGACAACACGTCTCCACTGCTCTCGAGTCCAGTGGCGGTGTGCTTTGCACCACTGCAGCTGACACTTTGCACTGAGCTTGGTGATGGAAGGCTTGGGTGCAGCTGCCATGGGAACCCATTCCACACACTGTTCTTGAGCTGATCTGAAGGCCACATGAAGGTTGGAGGTCTGCAGAAACTTGGCAACCTGTGTTTATTATGACCCTTATTATGACCCTCAGCATCCGCTGACCCCGCGCTGTGATTTTGGCCTACCATACATACATATGTATTTTACCCTTCTGGCTAGAGCAGAAGATACGCCTTCGCGGTACGCTGCAGAAACTAGACACCTTGTGGCACCAGGCAGAAGTGCAGGGGGCCTCAGAGCAGGTTGGTGCACCAGAGGGGTAACGTGCATGGCCCACCAGTGTGTGGACACGACCTGGGAGCCCCCAGCTATTGGATTAAAGTGCACCTCAAGACAATGCCAAAGAACACACTGCCTGTGTCAGCGGACAGGAGGTTCCAGGGTGGAATGAGATGCTGCCAGGTAAAGCTAAGGTGTGACAAATCTACCACAGCTATGCAGAGATATTTAAAAGCAGTTTGGGGGAATTTGGGGGAGTCTAATAGTTGAAATGCCCATTTCTAACTCTTGCTTCCACAGATTTCAGCAGCATTACCAGAGTAATACTCAGACTTTATTTCAAGAATTCCATGTTTAATGCCCATCAGGATGTGCTCCAGGCCCTTATAAAAACCATATTAGCTGGATGTCAGTAGCAGCACCAGCCTTTGGCGACATGTATGGGGCTAAGGGACCTTAATTAAGAGACCCATTTATGGCTCTTCATGCCAGAATGGCAAAGCTGCAGCTTTCAGTTTTGACACAGCTCTGCCTGTCTGTTTGAGTGGCTGCCTGTCTCTCCCCATCTGTCTTCTCTTGCCATATTGTTCTTGAGGGCCTGCCTGACCTTATGAGAGGCTGTAATGAGGAGGAGAGCGGGGCTTGGACTGAATGATATACTATGGCAGGAAAAGAGTCGTGTTGAGCTTTGAAAGAGAAACTCACATGCCAGTAAAACTGTGGCAGCAGGGATAGTTATGATGTGAAAATAGCACTGGTGACTGCAGGAAACCGTTTGGCATAAACTCAGCATGGGGGCACGTTCATGGAACCATACATTGTGAGCCTAAAACGTGACATGTCAGTTATGACATAAAGCGTGCTTAGTAAGAACAGCTGTGGCTCGTGAAACCGCCAGGGGTTATGTTAGGTTGTGAGGCCTCAGCCAGAGAGGCGTACAAACCGCTCAGCCACCATCTGGTGACTGCAGGTCGACTTGTACACGCTTGCAAGCGTGGTAGCAAAGTGGAAAAAGTGTGACACAAACCAGAAACTGAGAATGTGCACCTTCAGAGTAATAGTACACCTTAGCACTGCAACCAGCATGCTTAAAAAGGTAAACTTTTACTTTGAAGCTGAACAGTCTCCAGTTCTCATTTGTGCCGCACTTTTCAGTTTTAGGCTGTGGCTCAGGAGGTAGGGCAGGTCACCAACTAAGATACTGAACCCCAAGTTACTCTGCAATGCAACTGGTAGATAGTAAGCACTTAGCTTTAGCTGGTATGAATGGGTGATTACAAGCATGTTGCATAAGCACCCATTTAGTGGCTGCACGATGGTCAGCGGCTGGTTTCTAGACCTGTAGGTCTAACTTGGTGTTCCAACTCCTAATAGTTGAAACAGCTGCACTGGGTGAAAATCTAAATTTCCATGAGTTTAACGCAGTGTCGCTCATACAAGAGCAGACATTTGGACGGGATGGAGAAAAGCAGTGCACCAGCATTCATAGCTTTAGGTCAACCTGTGGCAGAATATTATCTCTCCATTACTCAGGGTCTAATTAATGACAAATTGTGTTAAATTGAGATTACTACTACTAGTTGTGATTTTTGCTGCCTTAAATGTGGTTTCAAAATGTTGGCAAACTAAGATCCCACACAAGATGATGAACATGATCCAGATCAGTTTAAGAAAAAAACTCATTTTTCATCCAATAAAAATGAACAGCTGCTCACTATGCCGCGGTCTTTTATGCTCCTCGAATAAATGATTTCTATTGTCTCTTAAGCTCAGAAACAGGAAAAAAACAGCGACTCCTGTATAGTGAGCGCACTATCAAAGGGCGAAGTTCTCTTTCATCCACCATACAGAGTTTTACATATGGAGTCATACCATTTGATCTTTATATTATTTATTCCTTTAGTTCAGGCTAAATGATCAAAGACTGCAGCATTACATGCAAGGCAAGACAAATAATACATGAGCTACAAAAGAGGTAAGTCACAGCATTTCAAAATTTTATTTTTTGTTCCGTTTCTGTTGCGTTTTAGTCTAGAAGTTAGAAGCTGCAGCGATTAAAGAAGGGTTCAAGCTGCAGAAATACTGTGTGTATATATATATATATATATATATATATATAGCAGAGGCACTGGGGCTCCTTGTTCTATATCGGCATTCACGTATGTATATAAATCATCATGTGTCACATTATGATTCATGGGGTGAACGGTGTCCACAGGCAGCAACTATCCAAATATACACACACGCCTGAGGACGTGGCGTGCAGTTTATGAATTATACAAATACCATAAAGTCAGAATAATTTGAATAATAGAGTGTGGGCCCATGTGAGCAGGTAAGAGTGAACGGAAACTATGATATGGATCATAAAATGTTACCGTCACTGGTTTTAATAACGCACTGTGTGACATTTAATTATGATACTGAAATGATTTATAGGCGGCTGAGCACGCGCTGCGGAGCGTCTTCGTGTTTGCGAGCTGGACTGGACTGCACGACAACAGCAGCATGTTCAGATAACCTCGTTTCTAGTTTGTTTCCTGCCATTATTAAATCTGCCATTATTTCAGAGGAGTGCAGCCAACAGTCAGCATCACTGCTCTCATACATCCTTAAATGAATTCTACATCACTGTAATTGAAAATCATGACCACACGCGCCCGTTAACGCTCGGCTTCGTTTTTATCAGGGAGCAAACACTGCGCTTACCCACAGTCACAAACAGGCAGAGACAAGGTGGGCAAGTTCAGAAAAACAAATTGGCGTGGAATTACAAATACACTTAAAGAAGAATTTCACTGAATTTCAGCATCCGCATGTTTTATTCAGGACACCTCGGGGCACTTTAGCTTGTTTATGTGAGAATGCATTATATTACAGTCCCCCATAGGAGCGGATAATGATAAGGAAGCAGAAGCCAGTTCAAGGGAATCTATAAAAAAGAAGAACATAGACCTGTTGTGAAGTCCCTGGTTGGTGTTTGAAATATGTTTCATATCGCATTACAAAAATAATAAATCTCACATCCTGTTTAGGCCTAGAGTGCAGCGTTTACTAGCATAGTGCTGCTTCATACTGAAGGGAAGACAGGTGCTGCCTTTTCAAGAACTCGATGAGGTATTTGACTCATCACGGTTCCTGCTGGCCTGTGGGATATCTGGGTTCTTCTAACTGTCTTCTGCCATTTCAGTCTTTCTCACCTTCCCTGTCTTTGCCACACTCCTCCAGTCTGAATGGCATCCTGATGTCCTCTCTATAGATCCTGGTGAGATGGATCACTGAAGTCAGCGAGTTCAAGTGTGAGTCAACTACAGTTCAGACGCGCTATCGCAGTGCCTTCCGATCCGATCCCTGATTATATGTAATTAAGAGAAGAACTGAAGCAGTTTCAGAGGACATGTAGACTGTAAATACAGGTGTGCCTTTGCCTAATGTTGGCTTGTGGCACGCCCGTTGGTGTGCTTTTGCCACAAAACCACTGATCTGATCCATTTGTATTTGTGATGAGGAAGGGCAGATATGTCCATGTGCAGGGGCGGATCTACCGGGGTGGCAACGGGGGGAAAATTCCACCCTAAAAGAAAGCCTTGCCACCCCAGTTGGCAGCAATGAATTAAAAGCAAATTTATGGCCAATTTGACACTTAAGAGTGTGAATCTCCAATGTCCGACTGCAACAAACGCAGCACGAGATTACACCAGCGCGGTGAGACGGATTTGATTGGGAAACTGAGCAGCGCAAAGCAAGGGAACTACCCAGGAGTCGCAAGTTTGGCTGTACTCAGCACTGAATCAAAACGCACAAAAAGCATTAAATCTACATACATTTGTGAAGCGTTTTGCTGAGCAACATGGAAATCGCCGTATTCCGGTGTTTCACAAGAACCCCTCAAATGCAAGACATTGATTGCATGAGATTACGTATGTCTGTGTGAAGTTATAACTGGGAGCCTGTGCCCTTTTGTAGTGTGTACATACTATTCCTCATTAAACTGATAACTGAATAATTCAGAATATATACGTTGCTACCCCTCAAAAATTCTTGCCCCCTCTCGCCACCCCATAAATAGTTTTCTAGATCCGCCCCTGTGCATGTATATGTGTTCCAGAATGAATTATTAAATACTTCAGTAACAGAGCGATAAAGAAGCTGCTTTCCTCTCTCATCCAGCAGTCCTCGTTCTCTCAGCAGCTTCAGTGAGCTCAGCGCTTTTTTTACAGTTTTCCACCAATAGTTTTGGAGGCCGCTGTATACGTGTGGATATCCCTGTTTATTTGTGCGTCTGTGGGGGTTTATTAGCAATGACTATTCATTGGGGAAAAATAAGGATCCATTTGTACTCCTTTTTGGAGTGTGGTCATGCTCAGGCTGATACTGCTGCTGCGGTACTCATTAAAAGCAGGTGCGCAGCACTGCAGGACTCAGCCATTTTGTCTTTGCAAATGGAAATAATGTACAGGTTTATTAGCACATAGCGGTGCAGCGAGATCCAAAAACAAGTGGTCACTCGAAACAGACGCAGATGTTAATGGGGGGCCAGAGAGGTCTGCTGAAGACAAAGGGCTGCAGTATATGACCATGCAGTCATAAAATGAGAGGCAAATTTTATTCTTGATTTCATGGAGAGCCAGCGGAAATGCAAATATAGCATGTTGATTTAGAATCAGACATTTAAAAATGGAAGATTTAACAGGAAAGAGAAAAAATGTAAGAAGACTGGCTGCGGTGTTAGTATTTAGCTTTTTTTTCCAAATAGATCATTTATCTTTATTTTGAGGGTTTAAATTAAATAAAAAGCTTGGCATTATCAAATCCATCTGAATGGGACCCAGGAATAGCTCAGAAACCAAGCTGTCCCCATAAAAAAGTGCCAGCTGAGACAAGTTGAATCAAGCCCTCGACCCCTTGTGCATGATGGCATTAGGTAATACAGCAAAACCACCCCAGGGGCTACCCGGGCATCTCTTGCTACAGTTAAGGTCTGACAAGGACACAGGTGCCATGCAGTAAAACCAAGCAGCAACCTGCAGGACCGAAAAATGCATGACACAAAAAATGTGCAGTTCCTCTAATGTCCACTTGAGGCTCCAGCACTGAGTCACCCCCCATAGACTCCCGTGTTAAAATGTCCAACGTTACAGCAGAAATAAACACGTTCACAGCCTCTGTAGCACATTTACCCTTCATGACAGCTGTACAGGGAGAATGTTTTTATAGTTGGCCTGCTTAAATTGATTAAGGCTCAAAGTTTGCATCATTGGGGGCATGGCCTCATTAACCTACGGGTGAGTGATTACATGGGTGACTGTAGCTGTGAGCTGTCTGCTAGGCTTCAACTCAGCTACCTGAGTCCCTGAACTGGACCTCTGGACCACGTTTGTGCTGTTGGAGCATTTTTAATGCAATTAACTGACCAATAATATGTCTGCTGTTCAGTTCATGGGACTAACAGACTGTCCAAGACGGCTGAGCTGCAGTTTTGCTGAGTGCAATTCTGGGATTTAATTTAAATGTTACTGAGCACTTATTAGCAGGTATCTGTGTGTGTGTGATGCTTCCATACAGTCTGTGGGTGCAAGATGGCACATGCAATGAATGGCAGTGAAAATGCCAATAAGGCTAGAAAATAAGAATGTAACACCAGTGGGAGACATAATCTTTTATAAAGACTGCAGAAGTCAAACGCACACACACATGCACGCACAGTTGGCACTCACTTCCCTCCTAAAGGCTAAAGACTTTTTATTTTCTGACTGAGACTTGGTTTTGTCCATTCTGTGGTTAAACCTTTAAGGAGTGACTCAAATAAATGTCCTCACAAGTTCATTGAGAGCATGTGTGTGTGTGTGTGTGTGTGTATGCGTGTGTGTGCGTGTGTGTGTGTGTGTGTGTGTGTGAGACAGAGATAGATAATAATGGGGAGACCCTGTGCATGCTGCCGTTGCACCTTGAGACTCACCACAGTTTCAGGCATTCATCAATAAGCCATTTTTCTCACCTCCAGTGTCGTTTGTCTGGATGTCAGAAACCAATAGGAATCCATTATATTGAGCACTACCCTGATTTCAGTTGGACAGTCAGGCTCTGACAGTGACCAATTGAATGCTGTGATACAGTCTCAGCTGTCCAATACAGTTCAAGGAGAATGGAGGGAGATCGGGGTTCCGAATCACTAATAGACTCAGCTTTCTGTTTTCCCACCAGCTTCTCTCCATGGAGTCTCACTCATCCTCTCCTTATAATTACATGTTAACTACAGCGATAATACATTATAAAATGTATTATCATAGTGTACCCAATAAGAAACCATCAATGGCTCCATGGAAACACTTTCAGAAAATGTGTTGTTGAACTCATTTCAGCCAGTGTGGCTGTTTTTATTTTGAAGGATACAGGCAACCTCTTTTGGTCTAATGTTGGCTTTTTGCTTGGTGAATCGTCCACATCCAAAGAGTTTTTTCAGGGCTGGATTTAGGGAAAAATTTCATTTGTCTTCACCTGTCAGAACCTGTTGTGAGTAGGATTGGGCGATTTGCTCCATAGTCCAGTTCTCTGATTGCTTCCCTGTGGCATTGCCGATGACTGATGGCATCGCTGTTGCACCCATTGCAGTAGCACTATATTGCATAAGAGGAAAGTTGTGGAGGACATGCAGCAAAGGGCTACAAGTCGAACACCAGCCTGGGCTGCTGACATTTAGCATAAGGCATACGGTCGCCTGCTCACACCTCTTTTTGGTTTTTAACAAGACAAAAAGACCAAAGTCAGACATTTGTGGTCGACGTCTGTCTGTGTTTGGTTTTCTGCACAAACTGTAAAATGTGGACTTTGTCCGAAAATTTAAGCCAATCAGGAAGTGCCTTGAACGTGCCAACAGGAGGCGACTGTTGATTGCAAAAAGAAGTCTGGTTGTATAGAACTCTATGGGAAAATGACCCCTCAGTGCCTGTGACCTCTGACCTCAGTAAACATTTTCTTCATGAGTTTATGGTCTAAGTTGCTAATTTCAAGTCTCTTTGGCTACGTTCACACTGCAGCCTGAAGTGACCCAATTCTGATTTTTATGCCCTCGTGCGATAATTTAACATATGTTGCAGAACTTTTATTGCCTTACAGTAATATAATGATCAAGTGATGTTATCTTCATCTATCTGCTGCTCGTCTCATCTTTGTGAAATAGAAAACAGAAGCTAAAAACTACTGTGACCATGAAGAACCTCAGCCATCAGATCATTTCATACATGAAAAATAAAATCAAAAATGTCATTATCTTTTTATTTTTTCCTTTATTTAGTTTGGTAAAACCCCAGTGAGATCAAGATCTCATTTGCAAGAGAGACCTGGACAGAAAATCTGCAACACAACAACTTGGTTACACAAAAGTAAAAATAAATTACAATCATATACACAACTTTAAAACAAATTACAAAACAGTTTAAAAGCAGTGACGCAGATTAAATGACTCACGTCACTCGTTTTTAAGAACTGCTCGAAATAAATCCATGTTAAGTTCAGACTGGAGCTGGTTCCATGATATCGGAGCCATAACTGGGGTGGCTGTAGCTCAGGAGGTAGCGCAGGTCACCCACTGATCGGAAGGTCGGTGAGTCGATTCCTGGCTACCCCAGGCTACATGCCAATGTATCCTTGGGCAAGATACTTAACCCCAAGTTGCTCTCCGACGCTAGCGTTGGAGTATGAATGTGTGTGAATGTTAGCTAATTAAAAAAGCACTTAGCTTACTTACACATGGAAGTGCTGTGTGTGAATGGGGTGAATGTAAACGTGCTGTATAAGCGCTTTGAGTGCTCACTCAGAGTAGAAAAGAGCTATATAAGAGCTAGTCCATTTACCATAACACTGAACGCTTGCTTCTCACTTTCTGTTTTAACATGTGGAACCAGCAAAAGAAGGAAATGGTTTGAGCATAAAGAATGGGCAGCAGTAGATCGCTGTAAGAGTGATTTTAAACAAACTTAGTAGAGTTTTATAAATCAGGATCATCAAGTGATTTTATCTCCGTACACTCAGTATTGAAGACATTTGGTTAAAGCGTTCATTTATAAAAAAGAGCCAACTATAGAGCCAACCTCGTGAACCGCTTTTTTGCTCGCTTCAAGGTGAAGCCAACATAGGCAGCCACACTACAACAAGCGATCCACAACACCGCAACACTCGTTGTTCAGGAGCACGAAGTGAGGCGCACACTGAGGGCCCATCCTGTCTGAAATTCTCCGCCACAGTCCCTCTACCCAAGAAAGCTCACATCTCAAGCCTCAACGATTACGGCCAGTGGCACTGACCCCGGTGGTGATGAAGTGTTTTGAAAAACTGGTCCGGGGTCACATCACAGCACTTCTCCCTCCTGGCTTTGACCCACACCAGTTTGCCTTCAGAGCCAACAGATCCACAGAGGATGCGGTAATCAGTTTATCAGGATTATCTGGTTTTTATTGCCCCCTAGTGGTCACTCCACGCTGACGCCTGGATCGTTTGTGGGGATGATCGATGAGAGGTTCCTCTTACGGCTCAGAGACGGTCCTCAAGCCAAACATCCCAGCGGTGCCTCCAAATGTTGCGCCCTTAAACAAGGGGAATAGCGACAGATAAATGAAGAGTCAACGCGCAGCTCTCGCCTTCACGTGTCTGTATTGTCACATGACGTAAAATGCGGCGTTTAATGACCAGCGAAAACGTCGTTTTTTACAGTGTTTTGCGGTGCATTCAAAACGGCGTAAAAAACGGCGTTCTGGCGTGATTTTCGCCGGAGTTTACGGCGTTTTTTAATTATTTCTTTATATAACGTGTTAGAAAAGTGATGCTATTTGGCAGGGCTGCCTTGCCAAAGTATTTCTAAGGCACTCCCAATAGACACAATAGGCACAATCAATTCAGACAAAACATTAACTCCTCAGCTCTGCATCTGTACTGCATATTATTTATAGTAACACAATCAAAACAGTAATGAAGCGCTATGAAGTAAAAGGAACAAAATTATAGAACTAAGGAGGAATCTAAATAATTTCCAGTCCTCTACACTAACGCTACACTGATGAGGACAGCCAGTTTAGATCGTGTGGCTTCAAAGTTAGTTTTACTTGTGAAATCATTGACATTAAACTAAAATCTGTGTAGTTCTACTGTCCCAGCCGAGCTGATGCCCCAATCATCCTGACATCACCGAGACTAAAATTAGAATCCAGTGAAGGCTTCAGAGTCTGTGACAAAACTTTTATTGATTTGTGATCCATCATATGGTTTGATGCTGATTATTATATATTGTGACAACAGTGCGTGCTGCAGTTATTATTCTGAGCGTGATAACAGTGAAAGCTCATTTCAGGGTTTCATTTTGAACTCTGTGTTCATCATTCTTCATGTCTCCAGCTGCATCTTTAGTGATTTTGAACTGTTTCCTGTCCAAAGAGCCGGACTCAGGCATCTGTGCAAAAACACAAAAAAGGTTTTATTATTTTAAAATAGATTCACACTAAACTGTTTTATAGAACAAACTCCTGCATGTCATGAACTAAATACACTTTAATGAGAAAGGAAAACCTCACTCAGACATAAAAAATGTGCATGTTGTGTCAATGAGCGAGGGACAGCACTGACCTCTGACTTTTCACATGTATCTAAAGCAGTGACCTCTGACTTTCAGCTCCACTTCTTTCTTCATCAGGATGTTTCCCTCCCTGCTTTCGACGAAGCAGGTGTAGATGTTTGTGTCTCTCTGTGTGGGCTGATCCAGGGTCAGACTGAGGTCTCCAGTTCTCAGCAGGTGTCCATTCATCTTCGTTCGTCCTCTGTAATGCCTGTCCTGCTTTCCAGGCCAGTCAGAGCCGTTCTGGTACACGTGGGCCATCCTACCACTGTTGTCCCACCACCTCACTCTAGCATCTTTAGGCAGGATTTCTGCGGTTTTGAAGGGCAGCTGGACAGACGTCACCCCTGAATCCACCTCCACCTTGGGGACTGAGAGGACAGCAAACACAACATGATGACATCACAGCATCGCCAAGCACAAAGTTTGTTAGGCTGAGAAGAACGTGTGTCCCACGAAGCAGAGCGACGCTCCACCAGCAGCAGCCTGGCTTTAGTTTGAACCCTTTGCTGCATGTCTCTCACTGTACTATCCAATAAAGGCAGACAGCTTTAGGCTGACAGCAGTCGTGGTTTGAGCTGCTTCAAGGAGCTTTCATGCTTTAAACACAAGCATGAGCCTTTAAGCTTTTCTGAGTGTGAGCTACACACGCTTAGATCTGTCAGATCCTCCACGGGAACAAACTTAGTAACTCACACAGCTACAACATCGCACATGTGCTAAACACTGCTAGCAGACCCTGATTAGCATCTCCATGACTCTCTGGATCTGATTCCTACACTTCAAACTAACCACACGCTGGTATTTCCCTCCTGAAAACCTCATTTATCCATCACTAACCTCTACATCCATCTCACTAATGGGCATTATTCTCCACTAACTTTAGCCATGCTAAATGGACTTTTATAGTGCTTTGCTACTCTGAGCGCTCAAAGTGCTTATACCACATTCACACCCATTCATACAAGTATTGTTTCCTATTTTAAAGTGCTTTCTAGCTAACATTCACACACATTCATATGTAGGAGTATCAGGCAGTAAGAAAAAACATTAATCTGACCTATGACCTTTAGCTCCACCCTTTTCACTATGTTTTCCTCGCAGCTGTAGACGGTGCAGATGTAGGTCCCTCCATGTGTGGGGTACTTCAGGGTCAGACTGAGGTCTCCAGTTCTCAGCGGGTCTTGGTTCATCTTGGTTCGTCCTCTGTAACACTGCTGTTGTTCTTCAGGTCGGTCGGAGCCGTCCTGATACACGTGGACTGTTCTGGAATTTTTTGTCCACACCACCATAGCGTCTTTAGGCGGGTGATCTTTGGTTTTGAAAGGTAGGTAAACTGTCTCCACCCCTGACTCCACCTCCATGTTGTAAACTGAGAAGACAACAAAGCACAGCATGAGCTGTACTGTGTATTTGATTGGTGGTTTTCCCAACTTGTCCCGCCCTGTCACAGAATTAAATCAGTTCTGATTGGATGTCGTCCCGCCCAAGTGTCAATTAAGTTAGTCATCGTTTTTATCCTTTCAGGAAGTCTAAATTTCGTTATCGTCTTATTTTTGTCTTGGAAAAAAAACCAGAAAACAATGACAAAATATTTTGTCAGTGAAATTAACACTGTTAAAGGGTTATAAACTTTTGTAAAGCATTTTAATACACACACAACGTACCTTTTTTGTTTCTCCTTAAACAAAATCCAAGACCCAAAATGACACAAACTGCAACAGCCAGAAGACACCAGGCCTCGACTGGAAAGGTGTAGCGCTCTGTAAGAAACCAACAACATGAGGTTTAGATCCACTGTAAAAATACTGGGCAATGTACTGTATACATATGAAGGAATCTTCCACATTAGTTATTTACAGGTTTTGCCATATGTCTTTACAACTGCCAAGCATTGTGGTTTAAGGTGCGTTTGACCAATTACGGAAAAGTTCATGAACTTTCCGTGAAAAAACAGAAAATGTCCTGGCAGAAAATTACTGGGACATTCCTCACTGATCAGCTCTTCACTGAGTCTGATGGCAGTGAGACCTGGTTTGGAGAGGGTGGCGCTGACAAAAGAGGTGGCAGAGCTGAAGATGCTGAGTTTTTCAGTGGGAGTCACCAGAACGGACAAGAGTAGAAAATAGA
>VUQK01024872.1:2660-19376 GCA_015106715.1 Bujurquina vittata
GGCCGGGCGGGGCCCCTCCCCCCCGTGGGGGGGGGGGGGGGGGGGGGGGGGTTGACTAACGACTCTCACCCTTGTTCACTCTCTGTGTCTCAGGGTCACATGAGTGCCCCAGACAACCATCATGCCATACACAAGGCAGAGTGGACCATGAAAAATCCTTTTCTTTTTTTATAGTGCAAAAGAGAGTTGGATTTAAAAATGGCACCCACACCTCCTTTCTGTTGTGGCAGTCTTGTGTTTTAGCCTGGCAGAGAACTAATGGGGGGGATGGGCAATGGAGGCAGGGGTTTTTATGTACCATTTGTAAGTGGATTGGCTATGTGGTGTTTTCTTGTGTCACCCCAGGATGGGGAGTACACGCAGGCGGCAGCAGATGTGCATGTTAGAAGGGCAGAGAGTGTGGGGCATCACTCAGTACTGGCTTCTGTGTAACAGCTTCACATGTATCTATCTGAAACATATCTAGAATCTGAAAACTATCACTTTTTGCACAAGTTTAGGAAAACTGTACTGAGACTGGGGTTTCTGCAGTCCTTAGTCAGAGGACATTATAAACAAACCCTTTGTCACAGGTTAATCCTCTTCCCGCATTTCCAGTCTAATCTTCATAAACTGGTTACCTCTGTTTACACTCATAGGCCTGGAGTTTATTGCCCCCCTGCTTCTGTGATTCCGCGTTGCTGTTGTGAAACTGCTTCCTGCACTCAGGCAAACAGTAGCCATTTTGTGCTGTCTTCACAGATCCAACGGCATCAGCACAAGTAACACAGTACTTGTGGGATAACGTATAAGACAAATGTGCTATGTCAAGGTAGGTTAATTTGAATAGCACAGTTAATCTAATTGTTTTACATAAGAATACAATTCATTTGAGCAGCTTCTTAAATTGCTGTGCTTTCAAATAACCTGTCATGTTATCCAGATCATAGTCAGTACATTGTGTTTTGTCATGTAGTACCATTTCAGCAGTCTCATCTGTGTCTGGGAAACAAAGAATGACTTCTTTCTTTTGTGGCCTGACACGAGGCTTTTTTTTTCATGTACACAACATTCTGAAAGCAGTACGGTTATAATCAGGAAATTACTTGTAGTTTAAAAGATTGCTATCTGTGAAACCAAAACCTTTACTACTCCACAGCGCCTGAATGAGCATTTCTGATACATTTTATAATAGTTAGATACATGTGTAGCCTGAAGCAAATCTCTGGGCCTCGTTATGCAGCAATGCAGCCTATAGAGAAGGTGACAGAGGTTGAATAGCACAGACACTGAGTTATGCATGACTGCCAAAAATGTTATTTTTTTTACCCCCCCTCCCCCTTTTATGCCGTCATAATTGCAAATTACCAAGCTGAAACTGAAGGAAAATAAACTGAGGCAGAGGGAAATCTCTGCATTGCAGCAAAAATGCTTTTTAAAGAGGAAGAGGGGAGCCTGCATACTGTGATCTGTGTGGCATAACACAGCCGACCAATAAAGTTCCACCCTGTTGGCCCTCCAGCCAATTGCAGCTGCAGTTGAGGTTAAAGATTGACAATCAGAGGGAGAGCAGCAGGGAGAGCAAGGCCTTCTGGAAAATTCCACAGCCATCTTTGATTCACCCTTAACAGCCTTTTATAAGATCCAGGTCAATTTGTTTCTTTCATACAGAATATGCTGTGCATACTAGCAGTATACTGATTAATTTCATTTCATAGTCATTGTTTTGTGAAATGCTTTTAATTTTTTGTTCCCAGGAAAAGACAAAGTTAATACTCTTCAGTTGTCTGCACGTTTGTTGCTCTTGTGAAAGCTGGTTGTGTCTTATGGTATTACAAAATCAAATAATCTCTCTGGTTTTGTGTAGCAGATTGTGTAGGATTTTTTTTTTGGAAGTCAAATCCCAGATGTTTTCAGTGGCATTTCTAATATGATGCAATATAATGAGTGCAATAGGATGTTTTTTATTGAACTGCATTTCTGGATTTCCAAACAGAGCCAGATATTTATCTGTTTTAATGTGTAAAATCTGATTATTCTCTTTATATATAGAAAATCTTTGCCATACAGCTTTGCCAGGATCTGACTGTGGTTGTACAGTGATGGTTTGTGTTTCCTGAAAATGAAATCTAATTATTCCATGACAGCAGTATTCACATAGGAGGGAAGCCAAGATTGAAGACGGGGGGGAAAAAAACAAAAAGAAACAGATGAGTGCTTCTGACTTTGCTGGATTTTCCTGTGTCTCCCTCTCTGTGTTTCTCTTCTGTCTCTGTCATTGGCCGTGAAGATTTGCCTCGACGTAGACCATGTTTTTCGTAATGTTGGACTGTAATCTCCACAGATCTCTCTGGTCCTCCTGCATGGATGTGCCAGTGCCCGAGTCTGAGCCTTGGAGTGGGGGATGGGGGATGGGGGGAGGGGAGCAAGCTGTGGCCTCCATTTTCTGTGACGAGAGAACCCTGCTCGTCTCTCACAGGAGTGGAATCTAAAGGCATTGACTCAGTGTTGTTTCCTTTTGTCCATCAGGTACTTCAGTACTTACTGAGAGGGAATACTGTGTTTTCTTGCACCTGATTTCTCTGGAATATATCTCAGATTCTGCTGAGGATTTATTTGCCTAAATCTTTGATGGATCATATCTTCTAATCTGAGAATGCCCTTTGGATCTACATACTTTTTTTCCCCTGCTTATCCTGTCTTGTTGGTAGTTGTATAAACGTCTTGCCATTGAGTATTGAGTATGTGTAAAATAGAGTTGTTGAGCAGCTCTCAGATGCCTGACGATGGCGAATGTTCTTTATAGGGCTGTGGTACACGTAGCAGAGTGAACTGGCTAACGGTTTCTTATTTTCATGTGGGCCTCGTTTGTTCACTCAGTCCGGAACAGGAAGGCCCCGGAGGGGTTGGGGTGTGTGTGTGTGTTGTGTGTGTGTGTGTGTGCGCATTTGAAACTGCAGGCTGGCTGACACTAGATACCCACATGCCATGAAAAACTCTGCTCAACCCATGTTTGTCACTTTTTCAGACAATGCAAGTTATGTTTTTATTCTCTCAAGTGTCAGATAAGCTATCAGTGATTGAATTGTAGGAAGTTTGGTTGTTAGCTACAAAGTATTTTGTTTTGCCAGCATGACAAGCTTTAATCACTGCTAAACCCATTGATTATCAATATATCACGGTTTACTTGGTATTATAATTAGCATAGGTATACTAGCTGGTAAGCTAGTAAGCGCGTGATCTTATTGTTTTATTGATGAAACTCTAGGATTTGCTTTTTGTACCGTCCTTTGCCTGTAAGTGAATTGACATTTGATTTAACTTTGTATGGAATGTCTCTTTAAGGATGGAGGAGGGGAACATGCAGAGCATTCCTTTAGTTTCAGAACTGAAAAAAAAAAAGATTATCCCATAAATGTGGTTGACCTTTAAGTTATACCCTGAAAACCACTCATCCTAGTGGGAAACCAGAGCTGTAGCCAAAGCTATGATCTGGGCAAGTGTGTGACCTGTCAGGGGTCCATGGGTGGGTTTTCTTCTTTAGGCTTTTGAATAAAGGCGACATCCTTGGAACTAGGCCCTCTGTGGCTCTCACAAAGGAGGAGCCAAACACTCAAAGACCTTCATTTATTGCCAAACCCCCTTTATTCTCATCCGTATTTTCCTCAGAGGAAGTGGGACGCTACGCAAGAGCAAAGACATGGGAAATCTGTCGTTTCCAATGCTAGATACAGTATGCGTGTTGCATTTTTAGCTTTGGTTTTTTTTTAAAATTGTCTCTTTGTAAACAGAGACATGAAACAGACTCAGAATTGACAAGTTATGGATTAAACATGACTGTAGTTGAGGTCCAGGCCAGAAATGGACTTCAGACCACCGTTTGAAGTTTATTAGACAGATGTCTTGCTACTGGTCTCCAAGAATGGGCACAAATCCTTCAGGGGTATCCTGTTGTTACTGAAGGGGCTTGAGAGGTGCTGTTATTTGCCATAAGGGGCTGTCCCTTCAGCAGTATAGACCATTCCCTCTGGATTATTTATTTATTTTTTGTTGCTATAGAGCTATAGCTCCGTTCACAGTTTGTCATAAAGAAAGAATAATACAAATATTGTGACCTAGTTGGACTAAGATGTTAGAACTGCAGCATAAGGACAGAGGTGCAGGGTAATTATAATAAATGGCCCTATGTGTTGTTGCAAATCTCAGCTTGTGCTTAGCGGCGATCAGTGTTACCATGGTGATATTTATCATCCTCTTTTAGATCATAAAGAACATTTTCAGACCCCAGTGTAGATGATAATGTGGAAGGGATTTAAATTTCATAAAACAAAGTGGAAGATGTTGCAAAATCAAATGAAAACAACAACAATGGAAATCAGCAGAGTCCCTATTGACAGATCCTCTGGGACCCGGGTGCCTTAGGTGGTGTTCCACTTGTTTACTGCTATGCTGATGTGGTTTCTGAACACCCTTTCTGACTTTGTGTTTGCCTCTCTTTCTGTGTTTCTGTGTGCTCCTGTTCGGTGCTCTGCAGTCTGGCTGAGGAGGAGATAAAGACAGAGTCTGATGTGGTAGAGGGGATGGATGCATCTGTGCGATCCAAAGGTAAGGCCGAGTACCTCACATTAAGAGCCAAGCATCCAAGACAGCTCAGTTACAGAGAAGGTAGAGGGTATTTACTGTATATTTTGAGGAGCACAGTCTAATACATTTTGCTGGTCTCTTAGGACTGCAAAGATAATCCATTTTGCCTGACAGTCTGCCTGCTTGTGTTAAGAATCTGCACAGGGTCTAGTTAGTTTCGAGGAAGCCCTCTAGCCATTCACTACGATGAAATAATAATTTGACAGGTTGTCTTCAATATCTGCTTTTCAGACTAGTGTGATTGCTGTGAATATTAGATGGTTACAAAATAATAGTGCTGAACACTGAATCCATTGTACTGCTCTCTTGAAAAGGAATAACTTCAAAATGCTCTTCCTCCCTTGGTTTCTCAAGGGAAGAAGTGTAGGTAGATGACAATGATGTATTATAGTTTGTAATTTTTTTTATTATTATTTTATTTGAATAGAATTAACCAAATTACTGTCACAGCATCTGCCTTTTATTCTTCTTAAGCTTATGTAATGTGTTGGATGTAAATTCACTGAACAATACAAGCTTGCCTCCTGTTGTGTGATGACGTGATTGTCTTTATGCATCCAGTCCCTGATCCACCAGGGTCAGCAGAACGATCAGTGGCACCACAGAAGCGAAAGGTGTCAAGTCCCACCCATTCCTCCAATGGCCACTCTCCCTCAGATACCTCCCCCAGCCCTCTTAAGAAAAAGAAGAAGCCCGGGGCCATGAACTGTAACAACAAAGACCAGGTAAGGGCTCCTGTAAGCTTATTTCAAAATCAGGTGTGTTCTCAAAGGCTGCTTCTCTATCCAATTACAATGATGGGATTTTACTTTCATAAAATGTTAAGTCCTAGGTTGTGCCTGAAGAAAATCAGTTCACATCATGTGTTACCTGAGCACATCGGAAAATAAATATGTTTATCGCCAATCTAAACATAGGGAGTGAAAACACAGCAATAATAGAGAATGAATAATGGCGCACATTTTCAGTCTTGTATGGAAAGCATTTATTGTGTGATTTTTTTATTATTTTTTTTTTTTTGCCTTAGGCCTCTGCAAATAATTGTGTACAGAATGAGGGGGGAAGGCTTGAGAACAGTTAAAATCCCATATTACTTTCTCATCCCGTACAGTTAGGCTTGATTTAGACTTCTGTGGGGAATCTCGGTAGAGCCTACAATATAACCTACATAAGAGGCTGATGTCGTTGCCAGCATTTATGCTTGTTTGGGGTCCTTTTATGTATTAATTACCTTGTGGTCGTGTCTTACTTGCAGTGCCGGCCATGATAGAACCAAATAAAATGCTGGGACCTTTTTCTCTCCTGGGTCCCCACTCTTTGCTCTGGTTAGTTTTTTGTTTTTTTCCCCAGGGGCACTCATATTTGTCCCTCTGGTTTTTCCACTTCTTTGTTAATTTCCTCATGTCCATTTAGATAGTTTCAGCAATTGCCCTCAGGTATTTGCTGACATTTGTAAATCTTTATATTGAGCCTTATTCCTTAAATTGAGAAGAGGATTGTTTATTCTCTCACTGATAAATTAAAAACTGTAGCCGGAAATGCAAGGGAAGAATTGACGGTACTGAACAGGCCAATCACAATAGCTGTGGGCTGCATCGACACAATGTGTAGTTACATTTCTATAGAGGTGCACGTCAGGTTACATCATAGGGTTTCAGACGGGCTTGTGGTCACAATGTAGCTATGGTGTAGATTTCCCGCTGAAGCATAAATCACCAGTTAGCCAGTTGTTGGTTCTGGATATGAAAGGTGAGACAGACACCCCTTGGCCAAGCATCAAAGTAGGTGAAATAGGGGGTGGGAGTCCTCAAGGAAGTCATGACAGGAAATACTGGTGGTGCTATTGTGTGTTCCAGTTGAAGTCTGAATTTCTTAGTTCCCAGTCAAAATTTTTAACTAGAATGTCCCTTCAAGTTGGGTTTCTGATTCGAAAAGACCGAGCACCCCCACCAACCTCTATTTAACAATCCAAGATGGCAGGACCTAAACGGAAGTAAAATTGTAAAGCTTCTAATTTTTTCTGCAACTGTTGCATACTTATGACTCGGTAAATAAGCCATACAGAGCATCGACTGTTCACCGCTGCGCTACTGTTTTTCCTTTGTTTTCAACTTTACTTCTGGAACACACTCAAATTGGGTGTGACGTAACACGCATCTCTGACTTCGGAGGTAAATGAAAAGCAGCATTAGTCTAAGCTAAATATCATTGCCTGTGAGAACACACTGATTTTTGATCATATTTTTTCAAATGCTGGGCATTTTAAAGTAGAACATCATACAGGAGTGAGCTACTTTAATAATAGAAACTTTGTCTTGTATGGATTTTAAACTCTGGCAGGAATGCACGGTCAATTCACATAATTTATTATGTTAGACACAAAGTTTTGTTCTGTGCATTTGGTGTTTTTTGCTTGGTGGATAATGTAGTGCTGAGTGATGCCTTTTAGTCCTGTGGTGACCTTGCATGATATTGAAAAATAATTTAGCCATTTTGGTATAATTTGACAGGTATCTGACATGAGCATAGTTATGCTTTTTGTGGCAGTGTTAGAATACATGCTTTGGTTCCCTGGTAAAGGTCAACTAAGAAGCAGTTGAATTTTACCACTACTACTGAAAATGAATGCCAAAGACTTGCATTTGGACTGAGAAACACTGTCGCGAGCCATGCATCAACTTGTATTCGTGCAGTAACATGTTAACTAAGATACCAGTTGGGCATTTACCAGAGAACCACATCATGCATTGTTTACTCTTAGGTGTAAGATGAGTCATGTCTCAGCTTGCGCTGTAGAACCTGTTTGGTTAGTATTGATTTCAGTTGAAGCTGTCACATGACTAGATGTTCAGATAATTAACTTGTTTGCTTAAAACAATCTTGTGTTGGATTCATTGTCTTTATTGCCCTCTATGCTGCTTACCCTGCTTATCCCACCTTACTGCTGCCTTGTTTTTGTTGCACTGCACCTTTTTGTTCCTGCGTGTTTTTTGAAACCTGCCCCCCTGTTTCTCTTGCCTGCATTTCAGTCAGAGCTAAGACATGGTCCCTTTTACTATATGAAGCAGCCAGCACTCACCACAGACCCTGTTGATGTTGTACCGCAGGACGGCAGGAATGACTTCTACTGCTGGTTGTGCCACCGCGAGGGCCAGGTGCTCTGCTGTGAGCTCTGCCCCAGGGTGTACCACGCCAAGTGTCTCAAACTACCAGCCGAGCCCGAGGGCGACTGGTTCTGTCCGGAGTGTGAGGTACTCGCTTAGGAATATGAATAGTATATTAGTGCTGTAAGCCATAGTTTAATCCTGTAGTTATATTGGTTTAATAATATGAGACCAAACAGTAAGTATGGAATGTAAATGACAAAGATAGGCTGTCAAGCTTTCGTATGTTCAGTGCAGATATAACAGTGTTCATTTCCTCTCGATGTCTTTTAGAAAATAACAGTTGCAGAGTGTATAGAGACACAGAGCAAAGCCATGATGATGCTTACTATAGACCAGCTGTCTTACCTACTAAAGTTTGCCCTGCAGAAGATGAAACAACCAGGTGTAAGTATTCTGTTACCTCGGTCTTTCCAGGGATTTCATGCTGCTAAACTGGTAACAGTTTGGCAGCACGAATTTCTTTTTCCTTTGTACACTCACATGCAGTATATCACTGGGATTTAGGCATGAGCTCTTTGCTGGACGGTGGTGATTTTTAGACTCCTTATGCAACTAAAAGATACTGAATTACCATCTGCATCCTGAGGTACAAGCTGTACCGGTCCAGCATGGTACAATATTAATTTGCATGTGTTAATAATTTCTAATAACATAACTAACAGTCATTTGATAATGATGGGCCTGTCATGGCTGGAAACCATGAAAGTAAATATTGTAGCTGGTGCTGAGGATACAGCTGCCCCTCTCACTCTCTTTCAGGATCATCCCCGCTTGTCATCTCGCTCCCCCCATGCAGCTTCCACGCAGAGAAAGACTTTTAATTGGGTAATCAATTACACCACTAACAAGACCCCGTCATGATTTCTTCCTCCACTAGTTTTCCTCCTTCTGTTTGAAGCGGCTTTTAGAGCTTTTAGTAGTAGCATGGTGGTAGCATGTTGATTTGTGGCAGAGGGGACAGGTGTGTAAAAAAGCTTAGGTTTAGTTTAGTTTATTCACCTTCACTCTCTTCTGTTTACATGATTGTAGACCGAACCCTTCCAGAAACCTGTGTCTCTCGAACAGCACCCTGATTATGCGGAGTACATTTTTCATCCTATGGACCTTTGCACACTTGAGAAGGTAAAACGCTGAGCAGTCGCAGTAATTTGATAGTCTAAGTGTGGAAAAGTTGAACGGTTTGACAGTTGAGCATCATTTTGTTTGTCATAGAATATCAAAAAGAAAATGTATGGCTGCACAGAGGCCTTTTTGGCAGACGCAAAATGGATCTTGCACAATTGTATTATATACAATGGAGGTACGCTGCTTGTTGTGTGAACTGTAGTAAAGTTATGTACAGTTATGTAATATTGAAAAAATAATCGTAAGATAAGTAAAACAAAAGTTAAAAAGCATTTACATGATGCATGATTATGTTAGCAGATAATCACACCTTGCTCAGATTAGTTGAGTGACATGATTTGTGATTACAGTGCACATCCACATTAAAAAAAGACATGTAACAGTAATTCTGAACTATATTGGAAAAATTATATAACTAAAAGATTAAGTTGTGCATGACTTTAAACACTTTAATGTTAAATTTGTGTCTTTATTTCAGGCAACCACAAGCTCACAGCTACAGCTAAAGTGATCGTAAAAATCTGTGAACATGAGGTAAGAACTGAAGCTATTTACTTTACTTTTCATTGCGGGTAACACAATGACAGTAGAAACTTTAAGGATCATTTGTTTGCTTTTATTTTTGTTTTCAGATGAATGAGATTGAAGTTTGCCCTGAGTGTTATTTATCTGCGTGTCAAAAGAGAGACAACTGGTTCTGTGAACCTTGTGTAAGTTTATTGAGTTACCTGAAGGTCTTGCTGATCGTGGTATCAGAATCTATTTTAATGTACAGATCTCTATAGTACTACTCTGTAGTTCCAGTGTTTTACTGTATGTCTGCAGAGTAACCCGCACCCTCTAGTATGGGCCAAACTGAAAGGGTTTCCATTCTGGCCTGCTAAAGCTCTGCGGGACAAAGATGGGCAGGTGGACGCTCGCTTCTTTGGGCAGCATGACAGGTATCAGCCCTTTGCTCTTTAGTTACTTGGATTTGGTGGTATATTATAGTCTTTGTGTTCACACCAGAGACATTATGTTGTTGATCTTTCTCTTTCAGGGCCTGGGTTCCTTTAAACAATTGTTACCTTATGTCCAAGGAAATTCCTTTTTCTGTGAAGAAAACCAAAAGCATTTTTAACAGTGCCATGCAAGAGATGGAGGTCTATGTGGAGAATATGAGAAAGAAGTTTGGAGTGTTTAATTATGCCCCCTTCAGGACGCCGTACACTCCGGACAATAATTTTCAGATGCTACTGGATCCCTCCAACCCGTTGTCAGCTCCCGTCAAACCTGAGAAACAAGAGAAGATCAAGCTGAGCTTTGATATGACCGCATCACCTAAAATTGCATTGACCAGGGCCTTGTTGCCTGGGGCTGGGATGGGCGGGAGCTCAGCAGGACGGCGGCTCCCTCTCACTGACATGCCTCGCTCCCCCATGAGCACCACCTCCTCGGCCCATACAGGTTCAGATGGGGAACAAGAAACAGCAGACAAGTCCCAGACAAAAGCATCAAACAGCCAGTTCAGTACAGGAGAAGAGTCCATGGACTGCACAGGTATTCAACCACGTGCATTTAAGTGTGTGAGTGCCACTTTAAGTCCTCCCCTGTGTCATCTATGAGCAGATGTATATATTTATCAACTACTCCTATTTTCACCTTTAAAGTGAAACTGGTCTATCTGCAGATTTTAGGTGATTATATAAACAACTGTCATAGTATAATGTTAATAATAATAATAAATTTTGTAAAAATATTCTATAATTGCACAAAGAAAATACTCTTAAAAGGTCCTTATGTCTGCTTATATATGTATTGTGTATAATCACAGCAGACCTTATTTACAAGTGAATATCTATCTACAGTCTCACCAGCTCATTCTCGACCTGGTGGTGCAGGTGGTTCCTTGGATAGCCCCAAATCATTACACTCTCAGGGTCCTGGCATCCCCAAACAGGAGAAGACCCCACAGACAGGAAGCATTCTGAACCTCAATTTAGGTGACTCTTTTATGTACTTTGTAATACAAACCGCAACACACATTAATGTATTTGAAAATGCCTCCTTTCTTTTAGTAAATGCAAGTCATTACTACTACACACTCCAATTGTGAAGTAAGATGGTTCCCTATTGCTGATGTATGTTTTCTGTAGATCGAAGCAAAGCAGACATGGACCTGAAGGAGCTGAGTGAAACAGTTCAGCAGAAACAAGGAGCCACACCAGTCCTCACCTCCCCGAAAAGACAGATCAAGAGCCGTTTCCAGCTGAACTTGGACAAAACAATTGAGAGTTGCAAGGCACAACTGGGTTAGTAGCAATACTATTACAGACATTTTAAGTACACCTGTGTGTTTATAATGTGTGTTACCAGTGCCAACATTGAAATTTTAATATGCATTTTTTGTTCTGTCATTTTTGGCTTACTTTGTAGATAACGCCCCATGATGCATTTTATTACAGATTGACAGCCTCTTATGTTACTTTGTAGGTATTGATGAGATCTCTGTGGATGTGTACAAAGGCGTTGAACACAGTGACTCTGAAGACACGGATAAATCTGACTCCAGTGACAGTGAGTATGCCAGCGATGAGGAGCAGAAGACCAAGAATAGACAAGACACAGCACCCAGTGAGGAGCCCCAGAAGGACCCAACCAAAACTAAAGTCAAAGACCAACCTTCCCCCAGCAATGAAGAGGAGGGTAGAGCTGATTTACTTGTAGCAACTGAATCAGCAGCGGGTGATGCCAGTGCAACAGTGTCTGATGCTCAAACTAAAGAGAAAATGAGCAGTGATTTAGAAAAAGAGAGCCCAGAGAAGAGCAAAGCACCTCCAGAATCTCCTGTTCCCAAAGAAAAGTCTCAGTCTCAGAAACTAGAGACAAAGCAGACTGTGCCAGTGGAGGACTCTGACTCAGAGAGGGAGCTGGTTATTGATCTTGGAGAGGAACAGGGTGGCAGGGAAAGGAAGAGGAGCAAAAAAGACAGCGCTACTGTTAAGGATTCAAATACGGGTAAAGTTCTCTCTGTGTTTGACTAGAAATCATCTAACACTTAATGTTTGAACTTTTTACAGGCAAAATTGGTAAATAAGACATTATTTTTCCCTGTAGGTAAAGCTCCGATAACGTCTGCACCCCCATCTCAAAACAGCACAGCTCCTTCCACACCCTCTAGTGTTTCCATGCAGTCCCCTGTGGCCATTCCTGTCACTGTGGTCTCCTTCACTGCCCCGTCTCCTGCAACCATTAGCCTCGCATCTGTGTCCAGTGCCACTGCAACACCCCCGCCTTCCACTTCTGCCTCCACCACTCCGACTTTGAAGAAGCAGCGCCCTCTGCTGCCCAGAGAGACGGTGCCAGTGGTACAGAGGGCTGTAGTGTGGAATCCCACCGCTAAATTTCAGACCTCCTCTCAGAAATGGCACATGCAGAAGGTGCAACGGCAGCAGCAAAACCAGCAGCCTGCGGCAACCACGCAGATGCAGGCGTCATCTCCCAGGCAAGGCCAGGCACAAGTGCTAACCCAGACCCAGGCAGCTGCAAATGGCTCTACAGCAGTCTCCTCCTCTTCAGCACAGCAGTCCTCACAAAACACACGCTATCAGACAAGACAGGCGGTTAAAGGTAAAAAAAAAAAAAGCTTCACAATATCCAAGCATGACCCAAGACAGTTTGACTCAGTACGTGTCAAGATTCCTTCATGTAAGAGTGGTTAGACACTGTATAGTGCTGAATAGGAAATGAGTTGCACTTTAACATCTACAGTAAAAATGGTCTAGCTGCATGTTTCACCATCTGAATAACAGTATTTCCTATTCTAGCTGTTCAACAAAAAGACACTTTACTCAGCACGTCCACATCGGCCGTCACGCTGGTATCCAGTAGCCCAGCTTCCGTTGCCATGATGGCAGCATCAAGCTTAGGCACAGCTGCTGCACCTTCACCAGTGCCAACAGACCTGTATATCCCCACTGCCTCAGCAGATGTGGCTGCAGACATCGCCAAGTACACGAATAAAGTTAGTGCGAATTTTCTTAGACGAGTCCTGTCAGTTATTTGTTTTATGTTTTCACTGGAAACACTGCTGGTGTAGTAGTAATACACATGATACTTTAATACTTGGCAGCTTTTTTGATGACACATCTTAATAAAATTATCTTTTTTCTTTCAGATAATGGATGCAATTAAAGGCACAATGACTGAAATCTATAATGACCTTTCAAAAAATACTTCAGGGAATACAGTAGCAGAGGTAGGTGGTTACTTTAGCTTGTGTATAGACTGAAAATGATTCAGCGCACAAGACTGGATTTGCTTATTAAGATTTTTTAAAATCTTTTTCTTACAGATAAGGAGACTGAGGATTGAAATAGAGAAATTACAGTGGTTGCACCAGCAGGAGTTGTCGGAAATGAAGCACAATCTTGGTGTGAACTTTATCAATCAGCTACTAACCGTGCACACTTTTTTCCCTCAAGCTGTACAATTAGTTCTACTTGTGTTTGGTCATGCTTGTATTCTTCAATCTAGAGCTGACGATGGCAGAGATGCGTCAAAGTCTGGAGCAGGAGAGGGAGAGGTTGGTGAGTGAGGTGAAGAAACAGACAGAGCTGGAGAAGCAGCAGGCAGTGGATGAGACAAAGAAGAAACAGTGGTGTGCTAACTGCAGGAAAGAGGCCATCTTCTACTGCTGCTGGAACACCAGCTACTGTGATTACCCCTGTCAGCAAGCCCACTGGCCAGAACACATGAAGTCTTGCACTCAGTCAGGTAACGGCGTGCGTCACCACTAACATGCTGATGATCACATTGACAAAAACAAAGACTATATTTTCTTATGGCCTCCATTTGCATGCCTCTATAACCACCATTCATTTCATAGTTGCAATTTTCATTTTTGTTTTATTTGTAGCCACAGCTCCACAGCAAGAAGCCGAGGCTGAGCCTACAGCAGACCTCCCAAACAAAGGTTTAGGGCAGACTACCAGTGGCCCAAACTCTCTCAGAGACGCAGCAGTCTCTGCATCATCAGACAAAGACTGTGACACGGAGAAGAGCACAGACAGTGTTGCTGTCACTTTGTCATAACCACGCTTACCATACTTGAAAATGTAAATGTATACAGTTTTTTTTCTCACTACAATAATATGTCCGTGTAATTTGTTCTGTTCAACTGCCTTTTCCAAATTGATAATGAAAAAAAAAATTCAAGTTATTTTTTATTTGTATTATTTGTTTGCCTTTTAGGCCTCACATGCTTCCTTCACTGCAGAATGGTGTAAAACAAGAGTGGTGGCAGAGAGTGTGGCGGTTTAAAAAAAAAAAAGCTTATAGTGTGTGTTCTTGGACTCTCTTGCTGTTATAGAGAGTTGTCAGTACGAAGATCTTAAGAGCATGCTTGAGTGTCATAAAACATATCAATCATGTAATGGACAACAGTTAAACAGTTTATGACTACAGAAATGTAACCCATGTTAATGGACCACCTCAGTTGTAGATTAGAAGACTGCTGACAGAAGTGTCTGTAAATGACTTATTTTGTATTTTGTGTTAATTTATTTGTTATTCTATTGTTGCCTGTTGTTTACTGCAAAGAAAGTAACAAATACACACATTTTAAATGAGCTGTTTTTATGATTACAAAGACGGTGCTTACATTGAGAGGAACTTTATGTTTTGGGTGAATGTAACTATTATAAGACTGTAGTAACAATATAACAGCTGTGGGCACATTTTGATATTTGAGCAATTCCATAACCTGCAGCAAATGTCCTGAAGTAGTTTATAGGCCTATCAAAAACAGACTTGTGAGTGGTTGTGTAGTTCTGTGTCAAACCACAAGCTCTTTCTGCAAACAGGCACATCCTGGGACAAAAGTATACTGCATGCAAAATCCCTTACGTTTAGGACAGATCACACTTTCCACTAAAATAAATGTGCATACCATTTGCTGCCGTTCAAAGATAGCCGTGTATTGACTGAGTGTTGAGTATGGACTTATCAGCATGTGTCTGTGCAGGTTTGCAATCATCCAGTCAAGGTAATCTCTGGAGCTTGGAAAAAAGTGACTGGACTTCTTTAAGTTTCTTGAAAATGTTCCACCTTTTTTCACACCTTGGTGCATGTGATTATGCACATCAACAATAGTGGGTCATCAGCCACCTCTTGGGAATGACCCCCACTAGGGTTTAAATACCTGGGACTCTCCACCATTTGGTTTAGAACTGAAGAAGCCTTTCGGATGAGAGATGAAGTGTTTTCAAGAAACTTAAAGAACTCCACCCCCTCACCCCCAGAGATGACTTGCTGTTACTGACTTAGGGCTTACTGCTTTCTGCGTAGTTCCCCTCCTGGCCAATGGGGGCGCTGTAAGTACGAAGCGTTTAGTGTAACCCGTCAGCCATCTGCTGCAGTCAGTTAGCTCCAAAGGGAATGGAAAATGGAGGACTGACCCAAGAAAGAGCGAGCGCGCATCGTCGGTATTTATAGCTTATGGGTGGGTAGAATACAGCAATTTTATTTATTTTAGTTGCGTTATATATATTTTTTGTGTTATACGTTCGTATTTTTGTGTTTTAATGCTGCTAAGGATGTGTAGCTGCAGGTATTGGAGAAGAAGAGATTGAGCGTGATTCTCTTTGACATTAGCTTGTACAACTACGCTTTTAAATTAGACTTCGTTTTTTACATGCTTTAAACGTTGCCTTTGCTACAAAATACACGTGTCAAATGGTTTGTGCTGTATGTTGATTTGTATTCTAAGGGTTGCCCAAATGCTAATGGTGTCAGGTTGAGTTTGCCCATGGTCGTTGCGGCCAGCAGCGTTAGCTAACCTAAAAGATCACATTTTGCAACACGGAATTTCGCGATGGAAAATGAAACAAAAATGATTAGAAGAGCCCAATGATATCAAGGTCGGTTCAGAGTTATAGAAAGGGTTGCGTACCGTTTCCCAGCGAATGGTTCAGAGGCAGTTTTGCCGCCGTGCCTGGAGTTTACATTTGCTAAGTGGTTTAGTGGTTTGGCGGAGTGTTGCATGTTTTGCGGCCATCGTTGGAAGTGTAAGAGTGAAGGAGGTATCTGTCATTATAGCATGCTGACTTTCCTATATCGCCTCGCTAGCGTGCGTATCTGCGTATCATTTTTTAAATAGTATGCATGTGGCACTGTGGTACGCTTTATTGTAATGGGGAAATTAGATTATATCATGCGTCCTGCTTAAGGCCGCGTGCAGCCTCCCTTAAGTGTAACGCAGCAAGTACTGGGCACCAGTGTGTCTGTTTCAGAGACTGTTATCATATTATACCTTAATGCAAACCTTCCGCAAATGTCAGGAAAATCTTTTTTTCCTGCATGTGTATGAAATATTAAGTTTAAACGTTAAATTTGATATTCGTCATGGGCCCTCCCACCTCCCTTGGTAACTGTAGTCCTACCATTCACGTGGCGAGGTGTCGTGACCACAGGCACGCCATTGGACAAAATCACATTCAATCACTTGCAGTCCTTGGGTGGGTTTTTTCCCACCCCGTTGATGGCGGTTCAGCGTGTAAGGCTTCATATCAGGCTAATTTCACTGAATTCAGGATTTCGTTTCATAAGAATATTGCTGATAAAAGTGTAATTCTTTAAGGTTTCTGGCTTGGTGTGAGTTGTTGGAAAATTATAAACGGTTGACTTGTGTGTTTTGCAAAGTGTCCCTCTTGTGCTTTCAGATTAGGTTCTTCCATCCATTTGCCCTTGAAAAACACATCAGTCACTTTTTTTTTTTTTTTTTTTTAAAAAAAAACAAAAAAATTTTTTTTATAACCTTTCC
>VUQK01024872.1:19396-30602 GCA_015106715.1 Bujurquina vittata
TTGTTTTTTTTTTTTTTTTTTTTTCTTTTATTTTTTTTTTTTTTTTTTTTTTTTTTTTTTTTTAAATAAAACCAAAAACATTTTTATCATCACCCATCACCATGGTCAAGTCTGAAGTACCTTTATCCTAACTTGTGCTGTCCTGTATCTTTCAGGTTCTCTAACCTCATATCAAGTTTGACGATTACTGATGCAAAGCCTTTGATTTGTTTGAAGAAGCACTTTGTTAGACATCTGCTGAACTGCAGGTACATATGTTGATGCTTTTTCATTATTTATCCTTAAATTAGAACAGCAGTGCCAGCTTTGGGGAATCAATATAGTAAAAAAAAACAGCTTAATCCTTGTAAGCAGAGCTGCTCAAACTTCCATTGACAACAGGAAAAAAATCTGAATTTTATCAGGATACCTTAAATTTTGTTTTAGGCTTGTGAATAGCTCAATTGGACCATTCAAAAATATTCTGTTTATCCTACTTATAAGGGCTTTACACACAAAGAAATGGCATGAAACTCCAAATCTTTGGATGCAAACTTGCTGTGTAACTTATTAGTAACTTATATTAGTTTGAGTAGTTAAATCATTTCAGAGAGCCGATTGACCTCGAGAAGCGTCTAACAGTGTGTCTGAGGGAAAACAGCGTTATTTTACTGTTCCTATATCATTATATATTTAGTGTATCGGTGTGTGTTTTGAGCTATGAGCTCACATGTTGCTAAATGCAGTGCTCCGATTGGTCTAGATCAGAGGTCCCCAACCCCTGGGCCCCAGACCAGTACCGGGCCGTGGGTCATTTGGTACTGGGCCGCACCTAAAGACTAAATAACTTGCATAATTTCAGTTTTACTTGTCTAAACATTTGTCTTAAATATTTGAGTGCTAAACAAGACTAGAAAAGCGCCATATAAGAACTAGTTTATTTACCAGTGCAACCCACACGCTAGCAAAAATAAGGAACAAGCACAGGGCTCATACTGATTTAGCGTTATAGTGAGTTGTATTTTTCATGTGCTTTATTCAGTAAAAATCGCCTAAATCCAAGTCACACAAATTGTATTTTCGCTTATAGTCAGATGACTTCAACAGGTCCCGATTTTTCCTATAATTCCAATAAAACCATCACATAAATCAGTTGCATTTTCACCTAGCTCAGATGAAAAATTAATTTAAAGCATTTCCAATTAAATATCATCGCATTAGTCAGATGAGTTTAGCGTTAAAGCACGCTTCAGCTCCCGTCCGCCCACTTTCATGTATTGGCTCGTTCATGCGCAACTATAATTGTTAGTGTGTACACACACTAAAAAATATGAGATTATACATTTTTCTGAAGCAATCCAGAGATGAAGTAGAAGCAATTGCAGCAAAATTAGATATTAGACCCCAAACTGTCTATTTTGAAGAATCCGATTTTATCTGACTTATGATGGTTTTTTCTTTATTTTTATTTTATTTTATTTGTTACATTAGATGAAATTCCATGGTCCATTTGAATCCGACTGAGGAGATTTCTACTTTATTTGTTTTTGAGGTGCATCTTATTTTGAAGTCATGTTTAAACGTTACCATGGCTACCAGAGAATGTTGTAGCATATTTATTAAAGGCCGGTCCGTGGAAAGATTTTCTAATGCTAAACCGGTCCATTGCTCAAAAAAGGTTGGGGACCACTGGTCTAGATCAGTTTATTCACTTGCAAAAGTCTAAAAAAAATCTAACTGGAGCCAAAAAAATAATACCGCAAATTTGTCCTATGAAACGATGCAGTTGGTGTGAACGGCTGCATTAAGAACAGGCAAGTCTGAAATGTATTTTTAACACTCAAAACATTTGCACATATTTTACGTGTGCAAAGACCTTTAGACTCAATTTATTTAACTTGTAGTTAAACAAAAATGTATTTAAAAGTAAAAAAAAAAAAAAAATGTTTTTTTAACCTGTATTTCCCCCTTGGCAACATTAGTTCTACAGGGTGTCCATCAGTCTATTTAACAGAGGGATGGTTAATGTTAAAAAAATCTGGTATGCAGCTTTGTGTAAGTTTCACACTGTACAAGTTCTGTAGAAGAACTTGGGATTTTTTTTTAAGTATGCCATAGTAGGACTAGAAGGATCACAGGGCAGTAACTGTTATCCATGATATTAAGATGTTTGTGTTGTTGCGTCTGTCTCTGTGTATAGCACCTATAGGGAGTTGTTGAGCTACTAATGATGGCATTAGTGTCACATGAAAAAGTTAATTGCATAGCTTCTCAAGAGCTGCACTTGAGAGAAAAAAAAAAACCCTTCAATTAATACTAGATGATCTTAAGTAAATACTAGATTAGGGCTGCAACTAACGACTATTCTGATAGTCAATTAGTCACTGACTATTGAAATTATTAGTCGACTAATTGGATTATGAATCACATAATTATAAAATGGCACTTTAACTATCAACTTTTACATTTAGCATAAAGTTATTTAAAATGCATACCTGTCAAGTCTCCCGTTTTGGCCGGGAAGCTTCCGTATTTTACCCCTCTGTCCCGCCGTCCTCCCGTATTATTATTTGCAAATAAATTTCCCATATTTTAATATAGTTTTGAAATATTATTCTTGCTACTCCCAACTGAATTTTGTCACGTGAATCGTTGCAACCCTATACCAGATGTCTTAAGTAAACTCAGTGTTATTTTTTGTGATATAATATGGAAGTGTAAAAGCAATAGAATATAACAAACGTGTTTAAGAATGTTTAAGGCATTGAACAGTCCTAGCGCTACCTTAACCCTGGCAGCAGTAATTTTCATATTGTAAACTGAAGAGTGATTCATAGTCGGTCTCTTGTGCTCTTCTCTTAACTGTAGACATTCATTTTGAAAATAGTGACTCCATCATCTATGGATGGGAATGTGAGCCCTGAGCTCTCTCTAGCTCCTGAGCCAGAGCAGAGCCAGGAGCGCATGGATAGCTGCTCTCAAGGTATCTTGAATGAGCTTTTTTTTCTCTCACAATGCCTTGCATTAAAAAGTAAAAATGGGCACAGTTGTCAGGTTCTTTGATTTTAAAAGTCGGTAAACACATAGGGTAAGTATGGGCCATATCAGAATGGTTTGTTTTTTGCCTTATGTATGCATGCTTGCAAAACAGTCAGATTTCTCGCAGTGTTATGCTGCACTCAGGTGACTTAAATGTCATTACTGTTTATTCACAGGCATTGCAGAAGGGAATAGCGAGAAGAAAGAACAGCTTCACCCTGAAAGAGAGAATGTGGCTAAAGAGTTGGTAGAGGAGCCAGATAAATCTTCAAAGGCCAAGAGTGAGCTAAAGAAAACTTGGGGTTTCCGTCAGTCCACTGTTGCAAAGAGAGAGATGCCAGTGGAGGCAGCAACCGACAGTCCTGAGACCCGCTGTCCTGTGCGCCGTAGTGGCAGACAGCCTAAGCGTACTGACAAACTAGAGGAATTCCTCTTGAATGCCAAGAGAGGGTCGAGAAAGAGCGCCCCTCCCAGCGTGGAAAGTGGAGATCCTCCTTCACAAACCCCAACTGATGCAGAGACCGCTTCAGAGGCCAGCTTTGATGGTAATGCTGACTCCAAGACTGTTGAGGACAAAGCAGATACTTCTGAAAGGAGGACAAGGAGTGGCGGCAGGAAGCAGACTGAAAAGAAAACTCAAGGTGGTGGCAGACAGACTCGAGGAGGTGGTGGAGCGACAGCCAAAGACGAGGGAAGTTCTGAGAATGAAGAAGACAGTAAAGATGCTGTCATGAACGTACAAGATAACAGTGAGGAGCAAAAAGAAGCAAAGAGTGATTCCATTTCTGAAGCTGTAGGGAGTGTCAGCGCAGCACAGACTCAGCCAGAACATATGTCTGAGAAGGAGTTGGGTGAGGAGAAGAACGACGATAAAAATGACGAACTTGAGAAGACCGGCGACGACGGTGCTGACAAGGGTGCAGCAGTGATGGTAAAACGTGGACCAATAAGAACTTATGTCAATAAAAAGAAGGCAGCTAATACAAACACTACACCCATTAAAGCCCCTGCCTCTGCTCCTGACAATAAGAACAGCGCTCCCCTAAAGAAGGAAACAAAGCCTAAAGTTACCCAAAGTGCTGGCAAAACACGGAAGACCCAGACACAAGAGGAGGAGGAGGAGGAGGAGGAAGAGGAAGAGGAAGAAGAAGAAGAAGAAGAGGGGGAGGATGAGAATGACTTATCCACATCGTCGTCATCAGTTGAGTCTGACGATGGAGGCTATGACCCCAATGCACTTTATTGCATCTGTCGTCAGAAACACAACAAAAGGTTTGTTTTAGTCAGTATTAACCCTGTTGTGTATAAGCTTTCTTGTCGTTCCCCTTTACTGTCACTTTGTTGCCACTGTTGTAGTCAGTTCATACACAATTATGAAATTGCAGCATTTTTAGTGACGATAATTTGAATGTTTGCTTCTCACCAGGTTTATGATCTGCTGTGACCGCTGTGAGGAGTGGTTCCACGGGGACTGTGTAGGAATCACTGAGGCCCGTGGACGGCTGATGGAGAGAAATGGGGAAGACTACATCTGCCCCAACTGCACCGCTAAGAAAAACCAGGTGGTCAGACCTGCCACTTCTATCCTCGCTGCAAATACAGAGATTGGAAAGTCCAAAGCTGATTTTGCTTCTCCGATCAATGCTGCCGCTCCTCCTGTTGTTACCTCATCTGCATCTGCTGTTAAAGCCATTAATGTTGGAGCAGACTCCAGTTCATCGGCTGTTCGGGCTGTGGCAGCACCACCATCTGCAACAACTACTGGAACTGATGAGAAGGCAGCAGAGGACCTTGGTATCAAAGGCCGAATAGAGAAGGCTACAAATCCAACTGGAAAAAAGAAGATAAAAATCTTTCAGCCGGTAGGTCTTTGCAAATGATATGAATATTGCAATTTTTTAACCAATAAATAATTTTCTACACATTATTCAGTAATTAACAGTGGATTTCAAATGCTATCCTTAAATTAATTTGATACCTGGCTTAATGATTTAATTTCCCATTTGATGCCATAGACCAACTACACCAGTGCAAAAATTTTGGTTATTTATAAAGGAAACCTATTGTGCTTTTCATTTTTGTCATATGTCCTGTTACCATGGTGCATACACTTATTAATTATGGCCACATTTTAAAATGATGAGCTCAGCATATGTACATTCGATCCCTGTATGCCCAAAGCTCAAGCTTCAGACTGCTATAAATGCTGTTTGTGTTTTTTTTCCACTTTTGGGATTAAAGAGGGGATATTCTCAGGGGCAGCTTTGGTTTTGAGTAGCAGGCGGACTTGCTTGCTGTTCAAACCTTTTTATTTATGAAGGAAGCCAATTAGAAGAAAGCTGGCTTAAAAGCAGGATGCCTTAAAGGTGGAGGAGCCAAAATGGCTTGTTTCAGGTAGAGGAAGAAACTGGGAGGGGGCAGCACCAAGGCTCGTTTCAAGATAAATGAGCATGGTTTTGAATTATAAATCATGCAACTCTGCACAAAATGTTTACAGTCCAAGAATCAAGTTATTTAGCTGAAAATGAGCATAATAGTCCTTTGAAGAAATTTTATAGGAGGAAATAATTTGTGGCAAGTGGGGCTATATCTGCTTAAATCGCTGCTGTGAGATTTGCATGTTTTTCACATGAAAACCTCTATTGGTATTAAAGTATGGCAAAAAGAAGCCTACGTACAGCAGCTTGAAGCTCAAAATGCTGTACACATTTTTTAAAAATCCCTATCAATGAAATGAAAAGTAAATTGTTTGAAAATCTGACAGTATTACATTGACATGCAGAATATCAGTAGCTGTTAATATTATTTTGTACTGGCTTGTAGCAGGCAGTACAGCAACCAGCTGAACCTAAGGCAGAGGAGAAGACCACAATACTTGTTGGAAAGAAGGCAACAGAAGGCACATCAGAAGGGAGAGCCCCACCAGATACAGAACAGAAAGTTGCATCACATGTCGAGGTGAAAACGACGCCAACAGTGGAGGTGCCTGAGGACAAGATTGAGCCGAAGGGTGAGGAGTCTTCCCTCTCAAAATGTATTGGACCTGGCTGTGAAAATGATGCCCAACCAGACTCTGTGTATTGTGGAAACGACTGTATCCTGAGACATGCTGCTGCGGCGATGAAGTCCATCACTGATGTCAAAGAGCCTAAGCAGAAGGACAAGGCCAAGGCTCAGAAAAACAAGTCCTCTCTCAAGGTAACTTGGTTGGTCTGGAATGATGACATTTGCTTGTTCTTAAAGCAGAAATGTTAATTCAACAGGAATGTTAATTCTTTTGACATAATTTTAAAAATGTTTAGCACTTAGTCCTCAAAATGTCCATCTAAATTTTGTAAGGAAAAGAACGTAATCACTCTTAGAAGTGTAAGGCTCCTGGTGTGTGTGTGTCAGTCACTCATTGTGTTTTCATTATTTCTTGACTAAGGCTGCAACGATTTGTTAACTACAAAAATTAGTCGACCTAGAATTTTGAAGTCGGCGTGTCATTTTCTAAAACCGCATACATGATTTTTGTAACTGCAATACACTACAGGACTGGGGGGGGGGGCAGTATTGCCTCTATTGTCTGCCAATAACAGCAATACTGATGAAGAAGAAAGTAACTGAACAGTATAACTGGTGGAACAGAGAGCAGGGTGGAGAAAATGAAAGAAAATGCAGATAAACTATCAAAGGTGTGGGAGCATTTCACAGAAAACAAAAATGAAGCTGAATGCAGACTGTGCAAAGCAGAGCTTTCCTTCTACGGCAGCACCACTGCAATGCTGAGCGTTCAAAACGCCGGCACCCTGGAGCTGTGACATCAGTTGTGGATGGGTATGTTTCAGGAATTTAGTGCGTCCTTGATTTCCTGTTAATATTTGTACAGTAATGTTTCTGTTAGTTTACCTGTCCGAAGCAAGGTCTCATTTATGATATTTGCTAAGCAGCACCATTTTAGTTCTGTTAGCTAACAAGTGAAGGACAATAGGAGCATCTACAATCTCATATTTTTTTCTTGCATTAATATTAGTGTTCATTCTGAATAGTAAACCTCTTCATGAACTGAATCATCTGTAAACTTTTCAGTTTTGGATAAAAAAAACCTTTTTTCTTTAATTTGAAACCTTATTTGAACTTTTGGACAGAGGCCATTTTTATTTATTTGCGCATTATATTTTCATTTAAAAATATAAATTTGCGTTAGCATAAATAAACAATATGCATTGTTTATTTGATATTTATTGTGATTGTCATATTAATGTTAAATACATTTGATTAGTTTCAAAGTCGCATTTTTATGGGGCATTATTTTAACAAGGTGATAACAGGTGGGCAGGCTTGAACAGGTGACGTAAGACTGAAGTAATCATTGACTAATCGAAAAAAATAATTGACAAATAATATACCAAATAATCTTTAGTTGCAGCCCTAGTCTTGACACGTTTGAGATATTATTTAAATGATTTTTGTTTGCTGAAATCCTTGAAATTAATCAAACCAAATATTGTTGCTGTCATATTTGGGATTTTGGGAAGAAAAATGGAAGAATCCCATTTTATTATTTGTCTTGTCAGTTTCAAGTTTCAAGTTTGTTTTTTTTGTTTTTTGTTTTTTTTGCACCCTGTGCATTTAAATCTCACAAAGTAGAATATCTTAACAGATGGAAACTGTTAAATTCTGATTTCAGAATATTTTGTTGTTTAAGTGCTGGCCGAAATAAGCAATTGTGGGTTGGCACACAAATTTCATCGTAAGAGGCTTTTGCAGTACAAAACAGGTAGTTAGTTCATATAAGAAGTGGCACAGACATCCATACAGCAGGCCTTTCAGGGTAAAAAATTGGTGTAATTTTCAGAAAATGGTCAACCCAGGCATCCATTCTATCCAGTGTCAGAAAGAAGATACTGGCTGACCTTTAAACAAGGTTTCTGCATGCAGATTAGGTTTTTAAGACACCCAGAATTTATTAGCTTGAAGAAATTTATATAAATGTTCATTATAATTTTCAATCCATAAAAGCTACTAATGTTCCCTCGCCCTGTTGAATATGGGGTGAATTTATTCTGGAAAAATTGAAGATAACTGAAAATCATGGTTGGAATATATGAATGCTGTATGATAGACAAGATGTTTTCATTGCAGACAGCTGGCCTACACTTTTATCAATTTACACAATTAAATTTTGTCAATCTAGTGTAATTTATTTTTGTTGTTAGTAATATAATGGGCAAAATCTCCCTAAAACAGTGCAGGATTGGCTGTGTGATGCTTGTGTGTTCTTCTGTAGATTAAACAGTGTGGTTATATTCTCTGTGTGCTTTGGCTCAGTAGTAATACACTTTAGTCTCTTGACTAAGCAAAAGCAGTCAGTAATCTGATATATTGCTCTTTGAAGTGATTGTTACAAACTCTTAAAAAAAACAAAGGCCTATATTTCTTCAGGAACTCCAGTGGACTTTGGTGGTCTTAAACCTTCAGTGGCTTGGGGAGCAAATGACGTGCACTAAAGGGGCTTAACTCAATGTTTGAACGTGTTTTTTTCTCTCTTCATAATTTCAAGTGATCTATGTTCAGGATTTAAACTTTGAGAACCTCTACATGAAGATAGCCTGACAATTGTGCAGCTGCTTTGGTGTGCTTAGGCCCAAAGGCTAAAATGAACTTTTAGGCTTTAGATTAGTAAAGTGTGTTTCAGAAGAGAGGTTCAGTACACAGAACATTAATCAGAGAAATGTGTCCAGGTTCAGACAACTTAGATGCTTCATGCAGAGCATGAAGTCCCAACTATGGAGTATGCAGAAATGCCGTTAATGCGTTTTTAAATTAACGGTAAAGATGCTGGAAGACTTAGAGCTATTGATTTTGTTTATCAATGACAGCTTTTACCGTCATTTTGAGCAAGTTTTTAGAAGAAATCTATCTTTAAAATAACAGTTCAACATTTTTTATACATTTTCATGTGTTAAAGGGACTGTTCACCACCCCTAAATCAAAATTATGTGTTTCCTCTGGTGTGTAGAGCTGTTCTTCTATCTCGATTGTTTTGATGTGAGTTGCCCAGTTATTGAGATTTTGGCTGGAGAAATGTCAGCATGCCCTTTATTACAATGGCGCAAGATGGCACTTGCCTTATGGTGCTCAGAGTGCCCATAAATATATATTTTAAAGTCAGCTATAGCATGTTTCCAACAAGTCAAGATCTGGATACTCGAAAACTAAATAAATCCAAAAACCTTGTTCTGAGCACCGTTTTCTTCCTGCTGCCTAAACTCAACCATTAAAACGACGATTGCAGTTTGCCACCATTGCACGAGGATTGCCATAGATGTTTAAAAGCTGCACAGATCTAATTGGGTACATCACGAGTGCATTTCTTTATGTATAAAAAACAGTGCAGGCCAGGATAAAAATGTGGAATTAGCTTTCGGGGTGAACTGTCACTTGAAATCAGTCTGTGAGTGGCTAAAACATCTGAATGTGTTTCTTGTTGTCCACCCAGAGGAGTGCTGCCGGTGGGAAGAAGGTGCCGAAGAAGAGCCGAGAGGAGTCCGATAGCGAAGACCACAGTCCTGATCCAGATGAGGATGACGAAGATGAACATGCAGAGGAACACCCACCTCCGCCAGCCACTGCATCCTGGTCCAGCGACCATAATTACATTGCAGTAACACCAGAAAAGACTACACCCATTTCACCAACAGTGTTAAACAAAAAGTGTATGTATCTCTTTGAAGGTTTTGAGCTGTTGTTGAAACCACACTGTTGCTCTTCAGTTATAAATGTGGCTCCTGTCATGCTAACATCCTTTAAAGCTGGTCTGAATATTTGGCAAAGAACATGAACTCATCTGTATACCAGACTACTTAATCATTTACAAGGTTTTGTGATTTTTAATAATGTAAAGATTTTGTTGCCTAATGAAAAGTTGGCAGCTCTGAAACAGGTAAGTGTCCTATATGACTTTTGGTAAGTATTTCACATTCAGCAAATATTCAATTGGAAAGGGGTACTCCATACATTGCACAATTTTAAGATGACTTCATGAAGTTGCATGATGTGTTTGGTGGCTCTAGAGCAGCTTCGTAAAGCACAAAAGAACTGACATCAGTGTTACCCTGGCTTCGAATTGGAGACTTAAAATTCCTAACAGAAAGCCTGTGCTATAAATCAGAGTCAGCACTTTGTAAGTTGCAGACATTACAGACTCTGATGCTGATGTATTATGGGAAAAGCAGTTTTTGGGGACATGGGTGTACTAATGCCTCTGCTGCATTGATTTGTAATCCCTTCATGTCTAAGACATCTCCTTAGAGTACCTCATTCTTTGGAAATGCAGTACTGGTTTGCTGGAGTACTGCTTTAAAATACCTTAGATTGCAGGTATGTTTATGAAAAACCTTTAAAGGCCAGTGTAGTGGAAACAAAAAAGGACGGCATTATCTTAAACTCCGATTGATATGATGAATGGTGTGTGTGTGTGGAGTTTTCAAATTACCTGCTTGATTTATTATACAAGTCTCTTCACTTCCTGGGTTCATCTCCTCAGAGGTTGGTCTCATAAAAAGTCCTTCCCTCCCATTCTCCAGCAGGTAGGTGTCTCATCTGTCCCCTGTGCTAATGTGAACCCATGAAGTCTGGCCGTACTGAGCTGATTAAAAACCCAACCTTGTGTTGTTTTGGGCCCTTAATTTTCTGAGTAACAGGCTATTTTTTCAAAGTTTTTGATGCATGTTGAATATGATTCATCACTGCTCGTGGGAAACTGGTTTTAAAATAAAAGGTGATAAACTGATTTTTGGATGCCTCGATTGATTATGTGAGGGTTGTTGGCTTGCTGTAGGATATCCTGACCAGTTCAGCTTAAACAGACACATACAACTGTTTAGTCTACACACACTGAAGATGTGATGCTTGAGAGCCTCTCAGATTGTGAACGGCTGGATAAGGCAGAACCTCGACCATAAAGACCGGCACACCTGGGGAGATGCAGTGAAGTTCAGGAAGGCCACAGCTGAAGATGAAGTCTGAAGACCTGGGCTGAGCACAAAGACCTAAAAGAAGTGCCATCTTGAATTTTTTTTAAAACACATTTTTGCACCTGATATGTAATGAGGGAACATCTGTGAAATGTGGACATTTTCTATATAAAAAAAAAAAAAGGGCTGCAGAAATTTTGAGGATATTACCTGATAATATAGCAAGT
>VUQK01024879.1:7833-20363 GCA_015106715.1 Bujurquina vittata
ACACACACACACACACACACACACACCTACACACACACACACACACACACACACACACACACAGAGTTGCCATTTTGATGATGAGCAGTCACTTCATAAATGTTATGAAATTAGTCAACATTATTCACACAGACAACACTCAGAGAGAGTCTAATGAGGCTCATAAAGTAAAAGGATCTGCAGCTCAACATCGTATTTTATGCTTCTCAGTCACAGTCATACTTAAATGCATCTCTCTGCTACTGTAAAATCAAACCTCAAAGAGGCCTCTGAAAGCTGGCTGAATGGTGATTCATACCATTTGCACTGTATCGTTCATGTTATGAATAACCTGTTAATGCAAATGTTATCAGTATCCTTATCTGAAACCACCGTGGCATCTCAAGATTTCACTGGTGCACTCGATGCAGCACTTGGAAAGGAATACAAGAGGCTGATGCAGGTTTAGGTTTGATTGGTGGAAAATGAAAATGGTTGCTGTTTATTTAAGAAAAAAAAAAGCCTTGTTGATTTGCGATAGCACTACTGAAATGCACAAATAAATACAGTGAACATGTGTATAGAATGTGTTCCAGGGATACTTTCATTTATGATGCTATTTTAATAAAATTGTATTTTATAGTCTCAGACATGATGGAGGAATTGCTTGCACTGTGATGCAGCAATCAGGCTAACAGTTTTTAGAGCTCAAAGTATGTCAGATTAAGAATTTAACCGATATGTGATAAATCAATATCAGCGGATTACTGCAAATAAAGGTACTCCTGATTTTTGGATCAATTCAAAAGGTGAAAAATGGGTATTCTGAATGCACTAAACTAGACTGTTAATTTAGAGGGATGTGACCTTCAAAATATTCCCTACTACTTTGAACAGACTGAGTAATATTAGCTCAACAAAAGAGCAAAGGTTGCAAGTTTAAATTCTATAGGACACACAAAACACTCTCACATACATTTTGCCTGTTTATTCACCGTATTGGCAAAGGCAGAGACAAGCAGAACAGAAGAACAATAGCTAAAACTTTGAATGTTCCCCCATTTATCCAGCAGGTGTCACTACAGCAATAATTTTCATCAGAGGTAGCACACAAAAACATCCTCTTCCCCCCACCAATCCTCCAGAGCCATACCAAAAACATGTATGCTTTAATACGGCTCTTGCTCTTAAAATAGTAGCAATTAAAATGTCTTTGTCAGTGGTCTAAAATAACAAGAAGGTGACGCTTCTGTGAGTGAAAGCTACTGATAATGAGAGTCTGTAAGAAATGGAAGAATGTGTGGACATTTAGCTTTTTTTTTTTTTGATAATATTTCTAGTATTGCTCCACCACCTGTTTGCATCTAAGGACTGGGGTTGTGTGTAAGTTCACGGCAGAGCCTTGAGCTTAAGTAAGCGTGCATATGTGGACAGAAAGAATGAGTTTGAGCACTCTACCTTTGCGACATCCTCCATTCACTTCATTTTAACTGGCTGAGTTGTCACAGACACTTTGCTTTATGTGCTTCCACAATTACTCAGAGAAACATGCACATGCACACAAGCCTGGCACCACTGTAGCACCTTTCCAGCTTACAAATTAATGTCACAGTGATAAAGACTGACATATTAGTTCAAATAAAGTGCTAGCTGCGCACGCCCCTGCACTGCCCTCTCTTGCTTTTTTCTTCCACCTTATGCACACAAACCAAACACACCTATAACACACACTGTCCCTGCCTCACACAGACTCACACTTGTTATTGCTCCTGTTGCCTCATCTACTCTTCTCTTGCCTCGCTCCCTGTCACAGACCCAGTATGAACATGAGCTGATAAGCTTTTGGCAGACATGTTTCAAGTGGTATCTATATTCTCACACAGACAGGAATAAGTGTAAGACTCCAGGCAGTAAAGAACATTTCCTGCATCACACACAATGATTCGATTTAGTTAAACTAATTTATAACTGTGGACGGCCACCTGTTATTTTTAATGTATTCCTGAGATTACAGCGACTGGGTTTCTGAAAGGAGGTTACTTAGCGTGACTTCAGTGCAGGAGAAACTCCTTGCCTTTTTATGTTTGTATATAAAGATGATGTGTTTTATAGACTGAGCCAAGCTAATGGCTCAATCCAAATCATTGTTTTGCAGTAGCTATCTTCTTGTACCTTGTAGAAAAACCCAGTTTCTATAAAATACATACAATACATACAATTTTGAGTTTTATAGTGAAGATCAGAACATTTAATAGCGAGATTTATTTAAATGATCTCTACCTTTATATGTTTGTAGTTAGAATAAAGGAGAATTACAAGATGTATGCAAGTATTTGATCTACAAGCAAAATATGACTTAGTAATTCTGGGGAAACCCTGGTTGGGAAGCACAGCAGTAACATGTTTCTTGTAGTTGGTCACCAGGTTTGCAAACATCTCAGGAGGGGTTTTGGCTCACTCCTCTCAAAATCCTTTACAGTAGGTTTCTTGGCTGCTGCTTGGCAACTCAAAGCTTCAGCTCTCTTCACAAATTTTCTATAGGATTAAGGTCATTCAATGACCTTAACATGCTCCTTTAGCCCCTGCTTTGTTGCCTTGGTATGTTTTGGGTCATTGTCATGCTGGCAGACCCATCAACAAACCATCTTCAGTGTTCTGGCTGAGGGAAGGAGGTTCTTGTCCGAGATTTTATGAACACGTCAGATAATTAACAAGCTTTCCTTGGTAGTTTTGGGCTGGTTCGCCACCTTTCTCATGATCGTCCTCACCTGATGAAGAAAGGTCGTGCATGGACTTCCAGGCCGAGGGCGATTGATGGTCATTTTCTGTTTCTTCCATTTCCAAATAATCACACCAACAGTTGTCACCTTATCACCAAACTTCTTGCTGATGGTTTTGTAGCCCATTCCAGTTTTCTGCACGTCTACAAGCTTGACCCTGACAGCTCTTTGGTCTTGCCAATGGTGCTGGAGAGGTTGGAATGGAAAAAAATCATTCTGTGGACAGGTGCGGCTTATACACATAACAGGTTGAGATCAGGAGTATCTGTAATTGACTGATTGTAATTGTGGCACACAGCCAATTTGTGGGAGCATGAATTCTGGCTGTGTTACAGGGGATCAAATTGTTATTTCACTCACTGACATGCAAATTCTAACATTTATGTAATGTGTTTTTTCTGGATTTTTGGTTGATATTCTGTGTCTCTCCATTAAAATGCCCCTACTATAAAATTGGACTGTGTGGACTTTTACAGAAAAGCAAGTGGAGACAAAGATCTCCATCTGTGTTTAAAATGTAATGAGCTCAGAAAAAACAGACCTACATCTCGATTTAAAAAGTATCCATCCATCCATCCATCCATCCATCCACTATCTTCCACTTACTTCCTTTTGTTTGGTAGCCAGTTTGTCACAGAGCTAGTGCACAGATGCAGATAACCACTGAAAGTGCAAGCTTTGCAGTTGCTGCTGTTGCTAATTATAATATATATCTTTAATTACTACATCACTGACTTCACCTTTATGTGTGTTATACATTTCATCGGCCTGGAAACACTGTGGGTTATAAAATGCATTCTAATTTTCAGTCTAGTGACAGTGATCTTTTTTAATCACATTTCTTTACTGATGACATTTCTTATTTATTACAGGGGTCTTTCAATATATATATTTTTTTAATATTGTATCCACTGCTCCCAAAAACACATTTGCAAGTACAGTGTTATGACGTTCAATAGTTGAAAAGTCCTTTTGTCAAATCCTTCTTTTTGAATATAAAAAAAAATCTTCATAGATTTGACTCCAGCTGTGATGTTGTATGACCTTTTAATAGTCAATTACACACATTCCATCTGGCCAGTTTTGAATCAAGTTTGTAGCCATGTGATTTGCAGGCTGTGGAAGCCATATGATGTGTGAGAATATTGCTTTGGGATAAAAGCTATTTATGGATTCACATGTATAATGTCATGTGCTTGTTTTACCCTCTGTTTTACTCATTAGGAAGGATTAAGCACATGTATTTGCACCAGTTATAAGGGACGGGACCCATCCAAGGGAGGGGTGTGTTGGGAGGGGGGGGGCACAGGTTTAAAGAGTATAAAATTAATAATTTATAATCGGTTAATTTAGTAAACTGTTGGGCTGCTATGCGCCATCAGAACAGTGCCATTGGCAGTGATTCTACCAGTCTCTCATATTCTACTGGTATTCTACTGGGTTCAGATGTGTCCACTGTAAAGGAAAAAGAATATAATTCAGTTTCACAATCATGAAACCCTTAATTTACTGCTTGTGCCCCATGGAAGGAAGGTATTGCGATCCTGGAAGAGATCACACCTTTATATTGATTCATAGACACCCTTACCTTTAAGGTGACCATTGTGGTTGCAGTCAAAGCTCTTTTGGACCTTAGATCCACCTTTTTTTTTTAACCAGTCTATATGATGCCTGAGTAATGTAACAAAATATTTCACTTCAAAACTGTTGTGTACTTAACAATACCATCCTTCCATCCGACCATTTTCTTCCGCTTGTCCAATTTAAGGTCACAGGGGGGCTTGAGCCTATCCTAGCTGTCAAAGGGGTGGGCTGCAGTCTATTGCAGAGCTTACACATTGAGAGACAGCCTGTCATTCACACTCACGTTCACAAATTAGAATCACCAGTCAACCTAACAAGCATATCTTAACCGTGGGAGGAAGCTGATGTACGCAGAAAGACCCCAGCCACCGATGCAGCCAGATTCAAACCTATAGGAACCCCAAGGCAACAGTACTAACCACTGCACTACCATGCTGCCCCTTGACAATACAAGTGTTGCAGCTGATTAATATTCCTCTTGTTCCTATTACATGTTTTCTGCAATCTGTGAGTTAAGAGAAACAAGCAATACACATTTTGTTGTTGAGCAAATCCTACAGAGAATACTATAGCTGTAAAGTCTGACCTTCTGTCCAGCGTGTTACTGTTGTGCAAATTTGTTGCATTTATGTGTGCCATCAAGTGTGTGCCTGTAAGGTTTTTGGCTATGTGCACCAGTCTCCAATGCAAGAGAGTATTTTATCTCTCTCACACCTGGGTAGAGGAATTACACAGGAAAAAAATACAGATTCAGTAACTAGAAATGCCAGGGCTGCAATTTAATGCATGTCTCACTGTGGTAACACAAACACAGTGCACGACACAGCAAGACAAAACAACCAAAATGACGGCGGCTTTTATAATGAAGCCACTTACCTTGTTTGCACTCTCTGAGGCACTGTTGTCCTCATAACTAATCACCAAAGGATCCCCAAGACATATATAAACACTGACATTCTCACACATTTAATCAGAAGTGTAATTAAAGGAAAGTTCCATGGGGAACCATTATCCTGCCAATATGATACACAAATCTGCTGGAGCAAATTTTAGGATAACAGTAGCTCTGACAAATTGGTGCCAATACGCAAATTTCCCTTCTGGTGTTCATTATCTCATCTAAACAAAACAAAACAAAAGGTTAATTCATAACAGAAATATACACACATCTTTGTATCTGAGGAAGTGATATTTTATGATAATTATTTTCAGGATTTATTTTTAAGAGCACATAGATCCAAGAGCATGTGAAGAAAAGAAAAACACGCTCAGGTTTGAGTCATCGCAAAAAAAGGATTTGACAACATCTGTTGTGTGGATAAATGAATCAAAGTTGCCCTTTGTTGCTGTGTGCCCCTGATAATCTAATTTATTAATGTTCTTTTGTACTGATGAATCACTCTCCTGCTTTTGGTTTCCACCTGTTCTCAAGAACGTGTATCTAGGACTTACGCTACTAATGTTAGATGTGCTACTTTCGTTATTAGCTAGCTTCTTACTTTGTTGCCCGTTTGGGTGACAAAGATTGTGCACAAGTGTTTATCAGAACTCTTTTTGCTGTTGCTGCTAAAAATCCAAACATGTTGATTAAAAGAAACCCGCAACCACAGCAATTTGTTACAAGAAGCCAAAAGGCTCTCGAGAGCTGAGGGATCTGTATATTTGGCTAAAATCTTGACTAGCAACCTTGAGCAGTCATTAGATCAATAGTTTTTCCATTAGTGGAAATATATGGTGCATAATGCACCCTTTTAGCAGGATTATAGCAGAGGTACCCATACAGACTGAGAAAACCCAGTCAGACCACATTCAACACAGTACAAAATGTGTCATCAGATTTTATGTCCAACTGCGTGTGTATAATCACCTAGGGGATTTCATTATACACATTTCTGCTCATAGGGTCAGCTGCCCTTGTGTGGATGGATGTGTATGACTCATAGGAAGTAGGGAAGACCTCCCACATTGCAGTCTGCAGCGGGAGGTTCGAGCTGTCAGTCAGCATCCTACACATTCATCTTTAAGAGTCAGCAGAACTCACCACTGCTGCGTCACATTAAAGGCACGATGACCTGAGGGTGGTGGCTGCCTGCTTTGTCAGTCTGACAAAGCTCGTTTGGCCCTTTTCATACCATTGCAAGGGCAATTTGCTGTGTGTGACCTTTCAAAGGGCAATGTAAGATGACAAGAGCTGTTAACATCGGAAAAGCACCTAGGGGTTTCTGATGATACGGGCCATTCTTACAGTTTTAGAGTTTATCCATTTGCCATCTGTAAAATGGACTTCCCCATTGTTTTCTGAGCTTTCCGTGTGCCTCCGATGTCCACGAGGATTTATGCGGGCAGCCGATCTCTGCTTTCCTGAACAAATTGTGTAATTTCATGGTTCGCAGTGGTTTCTCTTCCAGAAGAATTGGGAGGAAGGACAGTACCAGGGGAAGCTGTCAGTACAAACCTTGTGGAGGCGCCAAGCTTTGGTATCTGATAGCGTATAAATCTTCACCTAAACAAGCCACACAGTACGAATACTTAAACCGTGCATGTAAACACACAAATACACAAATTTTGACTCTCAAAAAGAAGTCAGATCTACTTACACCATGCCTACGCACAAATAATGAAATCTGCACTCTGGTAGAAAATGTAAACACATTTTTTGAAAAAATAATGGCAAACGATAGTAATAGTAATAATAATAATAATTTTGTTAATATTTATGGACCAATCCCTCTGCAATATATGACAATATGACAATTAGTTTCTTAACAAGAACACAACTAAATAAAAGTTATGGAACACAAAATACTGACAGACTGAAACGTTACTTTAACAAAACTACACTTATTAACATGTTCTAATAGGAAACCTTTTCTCTAGCAGAGAGATTGCAATACAAAGACTACACATTACATACAGAATCTTATGAAAAGATGAAACCTCAGTTATACCTTTTTATTACTAAATACTTTAGCTAAACAAGTTATCTTATTTTAAATCAAAATCTCTTTTTCAAGAGAGGGCTGTATGCAAATACTAATAGAAACCACACTTGGATCCGGTGTTCCCCACACTTCCCCATCTACAACTGACATTTCCTTATAAGGAGAAATGCAAATTGCTCAGCTAGCAATCATATAGATTTAGCATGATTCTCACTCTCTAAAATCACACTTAGTGTACAAGGTATTGTTTGAACATTTCAACACACATATTAGTGACTGGGACTCATTATCTGGTAGGAACACTGGGGTTACTGCTCAAATTAAAGGTTTATCAGTACTGGAAAAAAATATATATTTTATGACTCTTTTTCCATAAATGTGGTAAAACCTGACTAAAATGTTTTTTTTTAAGGTTTATCTAAATTAAAAAAGATTAGCATAGAGTGCAAGCCTAAACCAATAAAACGTCTCATGTCATCATTGGTACACAGAAAATATTACCATAGTTATATGGTAATATTGGTGCACAGATGGATAGAAAGCATAGAGCAGCTCTTTTGTATAGTTTTTTCCATCCATCAAATAGACAGTGGGAGAATCCAGTTTAAAATAGCTGCCTTCAATAAATAATTCTACATTCAATATTAAAGGAAGAGTGAAATCTTATCTGGCACAATCTGTTGCTCTTTGCGTACAAGTATTGGTGTGTCTGTGTGTGTTAATACTTATGTTCTATCTATAAATGCCTGCTTCTTTGTGTTCAAGTGCGCCCACTTTCAATCCATGTTGTTTGGAGATCTATCTAGTGTGTGTATGTGTGTGTGGCAGCAGGCTTAAGTATCACTGCTCCTGAATAGAGGATGTCAGTGAAACGGGTACCCTCTGGGGTTTAGCTTCCACTCTACACGCTGTGAACGTTGTTCTATTCTAGGAACTTGCCTAAAAACAGAGAGGAACACAGTTGTGGCACTTTCTGACACTCCTACCTCTGGTGCAGCTGCTGTTTAGTTTTGGCCTTGGAGGGCAGGAGGGAGCAAAAGAGAGAAAGTAAGAGAGATCTAAAGGACGAAAAAGGGAGAGGCTGACAGGAGACATTTACCCTGAAGGTATTTATTCAGGCAGAAAGCCATGCAGTTATATAACCAGTTGGCCGGCTGGGCAGTCAATCAGGCAGCCAGTTAGTTATCCATCAGTCTAAAGAGAAAGCTGGCCCAGTAAACACCTATACACACTGCTAGAGCCACACTGAACTGAGATGTTGAAAGACGACAGGCTTTGGACTTTGACTGTGGCAGGTGTGTGCCTCACTTTCATATGGCAACCTGATCAGACAATGCTAATAGAAAGTGGCATGACTGGAGGTGTGAAACAGGAGGCGGAGTGGCTGAAGGGAACAAGTCTTACCTTTATGAGGTAAATGGAAAACAGGCCTGGATAAGGGCCTATATAAGATGCATATTGATTTTTACATATTGGTTATTATTATTATTACTGATTTTGTTGTATCATGATTTTAGGTTGTGTTTTTGTTTTTTGTGTCTGTGTCTATGTGTGTGTGCTAATTGTGCCAAATGTTCATTCCAAAGATCACATCTAACCATCTGAATATTGCATTTTACTAACTTGTGTATGTGGTGTCATGTAAAAAAGAACGTTTTTAAAAGCACTTTACTGCTCCCATAGAAATTAAGCGAGTTAGCTGCTAATCAAATCCACTTGATTAAGCTGATCATAAGCAAGTGCGAGCGCCTCTATAAAACCAGAGGTTTCGACAGTTTGCTGATGTGAAGCATTCAGGTGTGTGTTAACACAATATCCACTTCCCAGGAGTGGACGTCAAGACAAATTCACCCCAAGTTCAGACCATGCAAGGCTCTGAGAAACTGTAAAAACCAGATAAATTAAAAAAAACAAGACCTACATCTGAGACTCTACATGCCTCAGTTAGCACATTAAATCTTAAAGTTAATGACAGTACAATTAGAAAAAGCCTGAACAAGCATGGCTTTTATGGAATATATATGACCTCTTCTCTCTGAGAACAATATTGTATGGCAGCATTAGCAAAGCTGCCAATGCCGTCTGAACAAACCAGACTTCTGGAACAATGAAGAGTCAAGGCCATAGTAGAGATCTTTATGCATAATGCACAGCACCATGTTTAGTGAAAACCAAACAAAATATCAGCATAAACACTTCCTACCAACTGTCATGCACAGTGGTGGAGGGGTGATAATTTGGGGTTGTTTTGCAAGAACAGGACGTGGATACCTTGCAGTCACTGAGTCAACCAGCTCCTCTGTATACCAAAGTGTATCAGAGTCAAATATGAGGCCATCTGCCTGACAGCTAAAGCTTGGTGCAAACTGGCTCATGCAACATCATGAGTGAGACTGAAAACATAAACGAATAGATGCAAATGTCAATTAATGGAAGCAATGTTGTAAAGAAGAGGTAGCTAAAATTCCTCCACACTGACGTGAGACACTGATAAAGTCACGCAGAAAATGATTACTGCTAAAGGTGGTTCTAAGAGCTACTGAATCACAGGGTGTACTTATTTTTTCACAGGACTGCAGTTTCCTGTGAAAACTTTCTTTTTCACACGATTTTAAATAAACACATAAAACATACATATTAGCAGCCTGAAAGAGTTACTTAATGCAGGTTCCCTTCAGCTGCTCAGCTGATATCAGTCCACTCAGGTTCTCTAATCAAGGCAAGTCATTCACGATCCTCTAACATTCTCTCTTCACACCAGCAGCAGTGTGTCTAAAGTCTGAAGCAGCAATAGGTGCACTGAGACATACAGCTGTTCTTACTTTGACACACGCAGTATGTGGTATCGGGTGGATAATGTATCATTAACCTCACACCAGTCAGTAGTGATTTTTTTTAATCTAACCGATGAATCTTTTTCACCATCAATTGACTATCCAATTTTTAGATTTGCAGTTATTCATTGATTATTTGAATTTCATCTTTGCCACCAAACAGTAAGGGTGCAGTGAGACGTGTATCCTTAGGTTTACTGATCGTGAACTTTGAGTTACTCTAGGTGGCGCTCTATGACTTCAGCACTGGTGTGGTATTTGCTGCTCATAAACTCTTCTTTATTAATTCTTAAGTGTTGTTAAAACTGCAAGAAAGATAAAACACACCACTTGCTCTTTCCACTTGACATTCCACGCTCAGAGCAACTAACATAAAGGCTTTATTCGATTGGTATACTGAATCACACTGCTGTCTTATTGGACTTGGCAATATAAAGTAGCAGAGAGTATGTTTATTTAAATAAAAAATTTTATCATCTCTTCTTTATTCTCTGCCATCTGTTTTCTCCGCTAAATCTTATCGCATCCGTCTTGAGTCAATTCATGGAGCGGAAAGATCTAAAGCACAAATATAATTAAGCAGCAGAAATGATGCAAAACAAAACTTGAATGAATGCTATTTAAGTGAGCCACTATGCTCATGTTCTACAGAAAAAATGTTTTTGAGGGCTGAATACATTAATATCTTCATTATTTATGTGATGTATGCCATTGTTTTCACAGGAATATTCTGAAAACCAGAACAACGATGTTTATGAATAGGGATGTGCACGCACGCACACACACACACACACACACACGCACACACACGCACACACACACACACACACACACACACAGCGAAATGCAGAGGAAATTAGACCAAACCAGCTCAGTGAGGAGAAAAGTAATCTGCTGTATTCTCATGAATATCTCAAGAATAAACCGTATGCCAATCACAATTTAATTTGAATATTACGCCATCAGAGTGTAAAAACAGTCTTATATTTTTCTCCCTCTATCTCCTCCCTCCCACAAAGACCCTCTCAAACTAACGGCATATGCATCATAATCTGGATTGCTGGAGATGAAAGCTCTGTGTGTGTCTGAATGTGTGGGACGCTGGGACACGTAGTTATGCACATTTCCAGAATTTCTCAGTGGTTGTGGCAGGTACATGACAGAGACTGCTGACACAGCAACCCCCCACCCCCAGCTGTGGCTTACAGATTAGGGCAGACATAATGGAATACAAATGATGTGTGGAGAGTAAGCTTTTTATCTCAGCTCATTGTGGTTGGTTTACAGCAAGGACAATGGCACACCTAAGGACAACATGAAGGTTTGTTTAAAGGTAATATCGTTTATAAGTTATTAGGGAGCCATTTTTATATATTTATAAATATAGAGAGCATATTTTTTGATGCTATCGTAATTGCACATGGGATAATGACTTTCACAGTCTGCACTAGACGTTATGCTGCCCCTTTCTCTGTTGTGATCAACTGCAGATCTAAGACACGTTGGAAAAAACTGACAACCAAAACAACCAATTTTAAACTGTATCTTTAGGCCCCTCGTTACCTGTCACAAAAACATTTTTAAATGCATATAAACCATGTAATTTTCACCAATTTCTTTAGTTTAATCTATGAAAAATGCCAAAAGTGACACAGTTGAGAGGCATAAAGTAGTATTTTTGTTCCAACAAAGGTGATGTTAAAGAGCTACTAGCTAAAACCTTGGCAAATCTCAGCATGGTGTGCAGGTGCTTAAAAAAAAAAGAAAAGAAGAGGAAACTGAATGTGTAGAGGACAAAAGAAGAAGTGTCAGGTCTGAAAAAATGATCTACAGCAGTACCTGAAAGTCATGTTCTTAAGAAATAGGAAACAAAATCCAGTAAAGACCTGATACAGAGCCTGAGAGATGCATCCGGCCCTTCAGCTGATCCATCAACTCTTCACTGAAACCTCATCAGAGATGGTCTCAATGGAAGAGCGACTGTCAAGAATTAAAACAAGAAGAAAAGGCTGAGGCACGCCATATTACACAAGAACTGGACTGAAAATCCTTTGCAACTGTGGGAGTAATGAATCAAAGATAGAAATGTTTGCTTCTATTTGTCATCAGTGTTTAGAAAAAGGCCTACAGCAAGCATGACCAAAGTCCGGCCCATAGGCCAAACACGGCCCAAGCTCGGATTTGTTATGGCCCATGCAGTTTGTCTGAATATGTGTTATTATTTTGCCCACCGGCGCAAACAATAATAGCAACTCAGCATGCAGTTCCTCTTTTAAACTCATGGAGGGAGTGTTGTGTAACAGATGTCTGCCAACTGCTTCAAAATGTCAAAAGGAAGAAGACTGACTAATTGACCAATCACAGCCCAGGGCTTTGATTGGTCAATTAGTCAGTCTTCTTCCTTTTGACAT
>VUQK01024880.1:1211-16705 GCA_015106715.1 Bujurquina vittata
CCCCCTCCCCCCCGTCTGCAGCCTCTTATTGTAACGTGTTCGGTGCTGCTGAGACCCCCCCCCCCCAAACTGACACTATAACCTGTTAGAGTCTCTAAAAGTTGAAGCGAGCCTCTGAAAATGCATGCTCCCCAGAAGGAGTTCTAATTGAAAGTCATAAATGTTGAGCTGCGTGCCCTGTTCGCCCTCCTTCAGTCTGCTGCTGTTCTTGTTATTGGGGGCTCACTGCCACACCCTTTCATCAGTGACATATTGACACAGCAGCCCCCTCCCCATGCTGCCACCGCAGTCATAATGACATGTTTTACATCACATTACTCTCAGATGGCTCCCGCGGTGAAAAGTGAGGGATGGGGCCCTTCACACTAGAGCTGGACCCGACCCCCACCGCCTCCCCCCCAAACAGCAGCTTTCCAGGAGCTTTCTCGGCACTCGGCTCATGAATATCTGTAATAACTGTTTTTTCTTTCCGTCTGCTGTGAAAAGATCTTCAGTGGCCTGTGGCAGCTTTTAATTAATGAGCCTGACCATTTCTGCTCTCCTTCAGTTATTATTTTAGCCGTCAGTTTGCTTGTGACTGGCTGGCAAGCCTCACACCCTTTGGGCCAAAAGGCACAATTGCATTTTAATGGAACTGAGCAGCACTTATTGATCCAGGGGAACGGAGTGCGGTAGGTAGATAGGTGGGTGGAAGGTGGGTATTGCTGGGCACCCAGCAGGGATCCTACACAAAGCCACGCAGTTGACTTTAATGGCCTCTAGCCTGATTCCCAGAGTATCTAACCTGGTTAATGATCCTGAGATATGGAAAGGTAGCAAATGGTGTGGTCACAAAAGCAAACAGTACACGCTGAACAATGAGGCTGCGTACCTCGCTCTGATCTTACAGTGTAGACAAACGAGCCGTGAGACAAAGCTGAGCTCAAATGTTTTTGGGAATTAACAAATCTTGCGTTTGCTGAATTAAACTGAGTCAATAAAAGTTTCCCAGGCAGGTTTGGTTTGAGCAGGTGTGGTTGTGTGGGTGGGGTCGCACAGTTCTGAGGCCATTAAGGTCTTTATCAGTGAGCACGGGCCCCCACCTATAAGGATAACATTGCTTTTGTAGCAGCCACCTGTCTGTCCAGGTAATGTGTTTATTGAACATTTTATTGGTGGAGCCGAAACTGCAAACACACAATTTCACAACGCGCATTAAAGCAGTTCGGGTCAAGGTTGGGTGTTGAGTGCTTGCCGTGTGTGCGCTTGTTGCAACAGCGTCACCCATGTTGGTTATGATTCGTGAGGCTCAGCTGGGATCGTGTGAAGTTCAAACTACCTTTTATGAAATTAACAGACTTTTTTCTGGTTTTTGTGCACCAAACTTTAAGATTACAATTGATTTCCAAGTCATTAAAAAATATAAACCTAAAAAGTTTCTTTGTTACTTTTTGCAAAGTCATTTTGAATCTGGATCTCAACAAGTCTTAATCTTTTAGAGCCGGTCACATTGTTGCACCTCTTTCCCTCCTTTTGCTCAGGAAAGCTCACGCTCTGCACTTGTTTTATTCTGATTGTAAACCCGACCTGTAAATGAAACCCTCCTCTCTCCTGCTCTTCTTTACAGGTGATGATGACCTGTTGAGGGCAGACTCCGCCCCCTTGCTTATTTCCCGACAGACTGAAAGCGTGAAGTCACTTTGTGCAAATGATGAAACAGGGAAGACAGTTTCTTAATCAGGGAAGAGCCCCGCATCCGCAGTAAGGAGAAGTGCACTTTGAAAGAAAAGCTCTCGTATGTAACAGAGTTTATTTTTATCTCCTGATTGTGTGGCAGAATTCTTTTTTTTTGGAATAAAGTGGAATTGGATGCAGTCATTGTCTGATGACTGACACCTGGTAACATTATGCGTGTTATGAAAAGTCGTTAATGTTTTGTATGACACCAAGAAGGCTAATTGATTATTTCCTCCTATCGTTGCTGTTTTTAACGTCAGCTTCTGAAGGGTTAAACAGCATCCTAAGATTTCCACACTTATTTTAAATCATGTTTCAGGCTAAAGTATGTGGCCGGTATATTTCTAGCTTTTCCAAGTCCACCTGTGGGGCAGCGATAACGCTCAGGTCTGCTCGTGCTGCCGTCATTAAGGAAGCATTTTCCTCTCCGTCAGACGCAGTCATGAGGTAAATGTGAGCTGCAGATGGAGAAAGGAAAGTGATCGGAGAGTTTCAAGTCTTCCTGATTGTCAGACTCACAGGTGCTGAATTTATTTCACTCATATTTTTGTGTCTAACATCAACTGAAAAGCTGTGAATTACTGCCAAACCTTTGCACTAGTCATTTCCTCCTCGTGGATTATTCCAGCTTTATTGGACGTGGGCCTGATCCTGTTCTTCAGTGGGATCTTTGCTCCCCTCGTCTTCTGGGATTTCTTTGTCTTCTCTGGGTCACTCCTCATGTTCTTCAGCCTGGTGTTGTGGATCTTTTGGTATCTTGGAAACCTGGAAGTCCCAGTGGAGGAGTTACTGCCTCAATGAGTCTCCATTTGTGTCACGATTTGAAGCACACAGAAGAACCAACGCTTGAGCTTCAGGTGAAGATCTGCACATTTAAAACATGGAAGTGTCACGGAAAGCACGTTTTTCCTTCAATTAGGATGTCTGCGTTCAGTAGGGAAATGAGCTTCTACTCTCCTGGGACGTTTATGGGAATTTCTGACCATTCTTCCAGATTGAGTGAATACTTTTGGCGATATGGTTTATGTTTACCTTCAAAGCTGCAGATTATTAGACAGCAGCTTCCCCGGCATCAGCACGGACCTGAAACAACCAGCGAGAAGAGCGCAGAACACAACGCCGTGCGCGTTTGTGTGTGTGTTTTTGTCACGTTTGATTTTCTAACATGAAATAATGGTCAGACACTAACATGGCAACATCACCTTCTGACCGGGGGGGAGGTACCGGGGTCCTCCACCCCCAATCCAACCCCACCAGCACTGACTAGACATAAATCAGTAATTCTGGTCCTTTTAAATATTTTTTATCTTTTGTGCTATTAAGTAGAATTATGACTGATTATGATCTGACGTCTTTGTGTCACCAGTTATTTGATACAATACTGTCTTCATACTCTTACGTTTTGTGTAGCACATCTGAATGTGGGCACAGGGCTCCACAAGTGTCGTCTTCATTGATGTTCAGGGTGCTGCTGGAGCTTTCTTCCTGTTAAAAGGGAGTTTTTCCTTCCCACCGTCACCAAGTGCTGCTCATAGGGGGTCGTTTGGACTGCAGTATTGTGGGTCTTTACCTACAATACAAAGCAGCTTGAGGCAACTGTTTGTTGTGAATTGGCGCTGTATAAATAACATTGAATTGAATCAAATATCCAGATTTTTCCTGTGGCCCCCGGGGTGTCGTGTTCTTGGCCTGCGACACACTGCGTGTGCACACTGTGGTCATCCTTCTATGATTCTCCAGTGTAACAATGAGTCTGTTTTGGGTTTAATCATATTTTGCTTATTCCATCACATTTTTGGGGATATTAAACATGTTTCCTTACTCCAGCCTGGATATCAGGAGACCGTCCGGTATTTGCACATTAACACTTCATTTCCATCCTGATGATGCTGATCATAACATTCCTGTTTCCCTGGGGATTCCCTTCTAAGGATACTGCTCATCATTCAGTTCAGTTCAATTCAGTTTTACAGTACTGCAATGCTGTCATCAGCCTCTGCACTCATTTTCTTCTTGTGAAATCTAAGAATTGGTCGCACAACCCATTTAACACAAACCAGTCAAACTGGGTCCGTTAGTTACTGGGACACGAGTGCTCTCGTTTTACAATAATGGGTCTGTGAGAGGAGAAAAGACGGGAAAGATTTTACGTGATGCATAACACCACACACACACACATATACAGCCACACACACACGTAGCCTCACACACACACACAGCCTCACACACACACATGCTGGAATCAAACTTTTGGAAACTGCTTGTTCAGAGTTGTTTAGAAATATGAATTCTGATGTAATCTTTACCAAGTATGTGGTATAACGTGTTTCTCTCTCACACACCCTGTTCAGTGTGACCAACACCTAAGCCTATCACTGCAGCAATCCCGGAGAAAGAATAAAGCTGCAACATTTCCATATGATGAAATGAATGCTGAACAAAATGGATTTTAAAATGAAGTTCTGATGCCTCATTAAAGTCTTTGCACAGTCCCACTTTACTCTGCTCTTCACACACACACACACACTTCACACACTTTTTCAGTGAGCACACACACACACACACACATTCATTTAGCCTCTCACAAGGGAAGTATTTGGGAATGCTTCAGCATTTCATTACTAATTCATAACTTTACCCTCACTGCTCAAACAGCTCCAGGAGAATGGTGTTGCAATCTGTGTGTGTGTGTGTGTGTGTGTGTGTGTGTGTGTGTATGTATCTGGGGCTTCAGGTTCCACCTCACACCTAATGTGTCTCCATTACCTGTTGTCTCCCTGCTGAACAATGCAGGGCCAGCACCCACACGCAAACACGCCAAAGTCAACTGACACAGTTTGCTGTAGTGTGTGTGTGTGTGTGTGTGATTTGATGTCACGGAGCCGCAGTCCAAAGGTGACTACAGATTTTAAAGGTGTCTTTTTTAAGCGTCCCCTCCACAGTCCCAGTGGAGGTGACTGGGTAACCTGGAGCAGATGGAACAACTTTGGAAAACAAAACATCAACGAGAAAAATGTGAAAGATGTTGGTTCCTAAGCAACTATGTCTGATATACATTATTTACTGTTATCCTGTATTTGCTGGTGTTTCCTTCACCTTCAGCATTTTTAAATACAATTTAAATGCAGTCTTTATGTGAATGCAGAACATTGGTGAACATTGGTGTTATATATGCCAACTGGATATTCTTCAGCTCGATAACATGTCAGTCGCACTAGAACATCAGTGATGTTGGAGCTCATCTGGCCCACCATCCGTTCACAGGTTATTGTAATGTGTGAACTACAGGACGAACGTTTTGGTTGGTTGTATCTGTCTCGGCACAGATGAAACATTTTTGTTGACTCTAAATTTATGTAATTGCAGTAAATGCTCAGCAGGGACAAAGAAGTGCCTTTTTCTTCATTGAGCGGCTGCAATTACCTACAAGCTGCTTGAGCCGATGTTTTGCATTAGCTGGTGTGTTTTACCTCACCTGGGGTGAAGTGCAGCGTGTGACCATGACAGGAACAAATGAGGCAGCGTATATATCATTTTAACAATTGAGAAAAACTGTAAGGAATTTGTTAATAACTTTTTATTTAGTGAGCTTAAATCATGCTGATTTTGTTTCTTTTAGTCAGACAAATAGTAGCTCTCCTGGCCTCCTCCTTACTTATTTATGATGATTGGAACCAAAATGTTCAAATTTGGGTTGAATACAATACCTGATGCCACTGATTTCTCCTCCTTAAGAATGAGACCACCTCTGATGAGGCTCCAGTAGATGGATCAGCTGGAGGTCCATGTGTGTCTGTCAGGTCTTTGATGGATTTCTTATAGATGTGACTTCTGTAGATATTTTTTGTCACTTTTGTCCTCCCCTTTTATAAAAGCTCCCATCACGCTGTGCCAAAACATCTGAAAATGAGTGAAAAACCAGCCAATGTCTAAGGAAAATCTTTTAAAGACTTCCAGAAAGCCTGGAGATCTAGTGATCAAGACAACATTCAAAAACTGCTCGAAAATCTGCCTCTTTGAAAGCAAAATGTGGAGAAAACCAAGGCTCCCGTCAGTCTGCCTAAATCCAGTCAGTATAAGCTGATGTGGAATCCATTTTCTCTACACATTCAAAATTAATTCCAACTGTTCAGCCGTGTTTCCTGTAAATTAACTCCTCGCTTCAGGACCTAATTTATCCACGTTTCCCTTTCACTGAACGGGCGCAGGCTCCTCAATACATTAATGAGGTTCTGCATCACTAGAAAAGACTTCATTAGTCTGGATTCTGTGGAGGGTGACTTTTTTAAAAAGAAAGAAAAAATAAAAGCTATTTGACTTCATCTGAACTCTTTGCTGAGTCATCAAATAACATTCGTTTACTCCGCGTCTTCTTTTCGCACTGGATTATTCTAGAAAATCTGTTTTCTAATAAGATGCTCTTAGTGAAGATTGACCAGCTGTAAATGACAAGAATGTTAATAAATCACTTCTTATTACTTTAAAAATCCGTCATGATAATAAGACACAATCGTCTATGTGCATAAGTTGTGTTAACATCTTCTACTTTTGCACGGATGCATAGAAACTGACTGGTCTTAATAAATATTTCAGTATTTTGATTTTATACTGCACCCTCAGACATAAAGTCATTTAACCTGACTTTAAGTATTTTCATGCCACATAAAAAAAAATAACTATCTGACTGCTGACATGAGGCAGAACTTGTAGATAAGTGCACTGACTCTCAGCTGATATGAGTCAGAGATTTACAGCCTCAGGTGTCCAGCAGGTGGCAGCACGTGACTGATGCGTCACTCCGGCTCCAACGCATCTGCTGCTTATAACCATAACCATAACCATAACCATAACCATAAGCCTTCCCAGCAGCAGAACACATAACGCGTGTTTAGGCTTCGCAAACATAAAAACCTCATTCTGGTGAAAATGAAGGTACCACTTTACAGTTTAAAATATGCTGGAGGTGATCTTAGGCTGATTCATTTGAGTAACACATACAGTATCCATCAGTTTAGTTAGTATGCCTGCTTATGATCCAGGAAGTTATATTACTTATGACTTTAATCTGGTCTAAGTCTATCTAGCATTTACAGATAGCTCAGCACTCCACCCTCTCAGCCAAATATGCGTCCAAAATATGATTTCTGACAGCGCCTTTCAAAATGCCAAAGTTGATGTTTCGCAACAGTAATGCACAAATCAGTGGGTGATGCAAAGATGTCTACATCCAGCTTTCTCCCCTAGAAAGTCCCCAGAAAGTTTATTCAAACCTGCTTTGTGCACTTGATGGAACTGGCACCTGGCACATCTGGAAAGAGACCAGCAGTGCTGAAAGGTGTAACCAGGTTTTCAAGCAACACTTTTCACCTTGCAGACAAAGATGAATACAAATTGTATCTATTACAGCATCGTGGCTTTGTTGTAGAAGAGTCTGGTACTGCCTCCAGTCCACAGCTGTCACCAGGCTTAAAAACTCTCACAAACAAGACCCAGAACTGTTGAGCAGCTAGAATCCCATCCAGACATGGGACAGTATTCCTCTCCCAGAAATCCAGCGACTGCTCTCCTCAGTTCCCACACAGCTTGTTGTTAAAAGCAGACAGGATGCTCGGGATGGTTGTGGCTCAGGAGGTAGAACAGCTCATCTACTGATCAGCAGGTGGCTGTTCAGTCCCAAATCATTATTTCCATTAGACAGCATCGTAACACCCATGTTGTCTGATTCTTGTGGGAAGAATCTGTTGTGGTCGATAATAAGAAGGTCATTTTAGTGGAGAGAATATGATTGCTTTAGTGTACTCTGATCATTATTTAAAGAGATGATAGTTTATTAGCAGACCACAAGTGTAATGTGTGATTGTTGAGTGCAACTCCTGAACCCCCCACCCCCCTAGAGTCCAGTGTTGGCGTGCTTTACACCACTGCATCCACACTTTGCACTGAGCTTGGTGATGGAAGGATGCGGCTGCCATGGAAACCCATTCATGAAGCTCTCTGTTCTTGAGCTGATGACACTGTAAGAGAAGGAATCTGAAAGTGTGTTTTAAAGTCAGCTCTGACCTAATGTCTCTTCTGGAAGTCTGTGCTTCTTGCAGGTACAGAAACTATCGGATAAATGTACCCTGCTTCACTCCTGAATGTAGCTCAGTTCAAAATGATTACGTCATCCTGAGAGAACACGTGTGGCGCGGTGCACGGCCTTTCTCAGGCCAGCACGTTTTCTTGAATATTAATGCAGCCTCAGAGAACACGTATGTACTCGCATCACGAGACTAACAGCTTGTGGCACCAGGCCCCCGGTGGACACCCGTGTGCCTCTGTGGCACTGTGTGCACAGTGTGAGTGATTTCACATGCATTATTGAACATGGTCTTCACACACACACACACACACTGTGCTCACAGCGTGGCTGCTGTACTACAGTTAGTAAACTAGCCGACACACAGAAACCCCGGCCGGATCAAACCTGCGTGGATCTGGAGTCATGCAGCACAGACTGAGCCAGGCTTTACTGGGGTTTCACCTCCTACAGGTAGAATAATTCTTTAATTATGTTTAACATTTATAATGGAATACAGTCACAATATATTTTGATATTTATGAATATATAGTCATGTTATCTTGAATGTATTCTGTATAGCCACTTTATTTGGGACACTGTGGTCCAAAGATAGATTTGTAGCTGATAGGAAGGCAACAATGAGTCAAATAACCACACATTAAAACCAAGAGATGCAGAAGAGCATCTCTTGATGCACAAAATGTGGAACCTTGAAGCAGATGAGCAACAGCAGGAGAACACACTCCTGTCAGCTAAGATCAGGAATCTGAGGGCACAGTTCACACAGGCTTTCCAAAACGGGAGAAGTGGAAAAATGTCACCTGGTTTGATGAGTCTCATTTTCATCTGCAGCATTCAGAAGGTCGGAAGGTTGGAATGTGGCATAAATGTAAACGCATGGATCCATGCTGCCTGAACAATTGAATCAGTGATGCTGGTGGTGGTAGTGTAATGGTGTGGGGAATATTTTCTTGCTACATTAGTACCAACTGACAACTTAGAACCACATGCTCTTGTCAAAATATACTTCCAAAGGTATTCACATATCTGCCTTCACATACATGAACCTGAGTAACATCCATTCTTAATGCAGAGGGTTTATTATGATGCGGGCCCACCCTTTGCAGCTCCAACAGCTTCAACAAGGTTTAGGAGTGTTTAGGGGAATTTCTGACCATTCTTCCATGTGTGAGGTCAGACACTGATGTTCTCTGTTAGTGGAAGTGAGTGGAACACCTGAATTCAGTAATTTGGATGGAGAGTGAATACTTATACAGTGAATACAGTCAGTGTTCACGTCTGGCTCCAGAACACCAAAGGACCAAACAGATCAGCAGCTCGGTCCATCAGTGGGTGCTGGTTTACAGCCAGGCGGCCAATGAAGAAATGAATAAAACAGTTGCTGCACCTTTGACTAGGAAGGAAAAAGACTAACACGGTTTCCAATAGGGACTTCTCCAATAACAATAATTTGTCTTGAAATGTGTTATTCTAGAATCTAGATACATAAATGTGAATTTCCGAGGACACATTCAAGTTTTCTGCTACATAAAAGTGTTCATTACGTTCTGACTGTTTAGAAAATGAGAGAGCGTTAAAATGAGGAAGAATACGCAGAATATTTATTTGTGTACTTCAGCCTCATGTACAATGAATTCCGCTCCTGCGCCGCATTTTCCGCCTCTCCGTCCATCTGCGTGTCAGCCTGCGCCGCAACCGAGCCCTGTTTTATACGGCTATTTTTATTATTGTTGTCATTGGTAAAGGCCACGCTTCTGTCTACCCAGACCGCTTTCCTATTGGTTGAAATGACTGTCTGTCACAGTACTTCCGTCCGTTTGGCCGTTTGTGATTGGTCGGTGTGCCTTTTTTTTTTCTCCTCTTCATCACGGCGGTGGGTCGGTGCTGTGGGTCCCCGGGCTGGCACGTTCCTAGCTAAATTCTCCACAGTGTAAAATTGGGTCCCCCTGTATTTCGCAACCCCTCCCCCCAAAAAAAATCCTCAATTCCCTGAAACTCTTATACATTTGCGCTTAATAGTTTTCTAAATTTCCTTCTGAAACCTTAGAAGATGGCGATGGTAAGCGGGATGTCGGGGTTGGCGGTAGCCCGGCTGGAGGGCCGAGAATTCGAGTATCTCATGAAGAAAAAGTCGGTGACCATCGGCCGGAACTCTTCGCAGGGTTCCGTGGACGTCAGTATGGGACACTCCAGCTTCATCTCCCGGCGGCACCTAGAAATATTCACTGCGGGAGAAGATGGCACCGGCACGGGGGAATTCTATCTCCGATGCCTTGGAAAAAACGGGGTGTTTGTTGATGGGGTGTTCCAGAGAAGAGGGGCTCCACCTTTACAGCTCCCGCGAATGTAAGCTTCATATCCCAGTTAGCTTGAGGGAGGGGTGGGTGGGGGGTAAATCTGGTTATTTCTGGAACCGTGTGTTGTTGTTTTGTTATCCCGCTGCGGCGTTGCACGTGCTGTGACGAGCAGCACCAAGCCTGGTACGTGCCCGCTGTGCTCGTGTGTGTGACCAAAAACACCGTCAGCCGGCACTTCTGTGTCAGATATGCATGGTAACGGCCGCGCGCATTATTAGAGGCGGCTTGAAGCTGACTCGTGAGCGCGGATCATTCCTGTCGGTACCGTGGGGTTTTTTAAAAAATGTTTTTTATTTTATTCTTTTCGGTGTCGTGGGTTATTCGGCGTGTATATAGCAAACTGCTTACGTCACTGGGACGTCAGGCTGCTCTAATTCAGCTAAGAATTGGTGCGTCATGTGGAAGCTAGCTTTCAAAGTTATTAGGTATCACTTGATTTGCTTATGGCAGATTACAGAGGCTTCACACAATTAGAAAAACTAATGTTCATAATGCTGGTTTGTACCCATAGCTGTGTGCGCGAAACATTAAAATGGCTGAATTATAATAGAATTAAGTTGGAATTTGTCAAAGCCGAAAAGTTGTTTTCGGGTTTAACCCTCGGCACTGCACGCCGGCGGCTCAGGCTAACCTGCGTGGGTGTTTCGCCTTCATAGTCAAAGGCTGGCAGTGAGCTGCTGCTGTGTCTTCTACATTGTGTTTACTCAGCGTTACATCCCCAGCTACACGGCTCAGGGTGCCAGCCCGGCTTCATGTTCCCCACCTTTGCTGTGTAGTTTGTGTTTGTACGTTTACTTTGCTTCAAAAGTGTCACCGTGCATTAGGAGCTGTTCATGTTAGCTGTAGTGATAATATAGACATGTTCACACAAAAAAATAGTAATGTGTCACTTTGTTTTGTGTTCTTTTCCCTTTAGGTGTTGTTTCCGTTTTCCAAGCACAAGTATAAAAATAACGTTCACAGCCCTGTCCAATGACAAGAAGGAGCCAAGGAACGTGCCAGAATCACCAATCAAGTCTGTCCAGCCCCAGATTTCCCCCCTGACCATCAACATTCCTGACAACATTGCGCACCTCATGAGCCCACTGCCTTCACCTACTGGAACCATCAGGTAGGACTGCTTGAGTTGTATGTAAGCAGATAATTTTTTTAAAATAAGCCACAGTTTTCTCATCTTATTTAGTTCCCCATCCCAAATCAAGACATGTTTTAAATCTCTTTCACAGTGCAGCAAACTCGTGTCCATCAAGTCCACGTGGGGCAGGACTGTCCAGCTACAGGACATCCCGCATTTTGGCCTCCGATCTTATAGGAGACAGCTCCCAATCAGAAAACGACAAGGAGGCCTCAGGTGAAGACAGCCCAAAGGTGAGCATAATGAGAGCCGGTGAGGAAGGCGTGAGAGTGTGTCTGCTTGAATTTAAAATGGATTCAAAGTAAATGTCTGAAACAAGAACTGTGTGTGATGAAGGCAGCAGGCTTGAGAGAAACCTCAATGGATTCGAGCACTTTGAACGTCACCGGTTACTCAGTGAAATCTAAAAATTGCCCAACATTCACAGCAGCAGCAAAGACTCTGGAATAGAATAGTGTGTGTGTGTGTGACACACATTTCCTGTGTATTAAACGTAACTTTGTTTCTTTTACAGGATGACTCCAAGCCCCCATATTCATACGCACAGCTAATAGTCCAAGCTATCACTATGGCTCCGGACAAACAGCTAACACTGAACGGAATATACACCCACATCACCAAGAACTATCCCTACTACAGAACAGCAGACAAAGGCTGGCAGGTCAGTGACAGTGTGCTTGGGATTGAATAATAACACAAACTTGGCTTTTTTTTATGTTGTTATTACTTTTCTGTCATGGCTGGAGGACTTCATACACCCACTTATTCACCAATCTAGTCAACCCACTATTTTATTTCCATCTAAATAAAAAGCACCCATGTGCAATTTTCACTTGCACATGGGTGCATGTGGAAATGAAAAATGGACTTAGCTTATTTTGAGGTACAGCTGGACAGTAACTCCCACGTGACAGGGTGGATACAGTAAGGAAACATCCCTTCCAGTTTTACTTTAGCCCGCGAGTACAGCAGAGGAAAGCGCTCCCTCCTTGGACCCATACTTAGCTTGTCGCACATCTTTCGCTGCCAGGGAGAACGAGCCACATTATTGGCTTTCAACACGTCAGACATTGATGATTGTAGCCAATCATTTTCCCTTCCCATCATCAGTAAGCATCTGCAGTTTGTTTGATGTTCAGTTAGGCTGTACTTGTGCATGGGTGTTCTATCAGATCAGTTTTTTGATTAATAAAGGGTGATCTGAATCCTGGGAGCCCAGCTTTTCATAACCTGTGCTAGCTTGAGTTATACTCTCTGTAATAACAGTGGGTCTCTGCCAATATGAAAATTTAAATGTGAAAAGGAGAGCCATTTTATGTTCAATCATCACTGTTCGACTGGACCCAGCTTCTCCGTCATGTGTTCCACCTTATTTTTTAATTAGGTCTGGATGAAGAGGTCACTATGTGTGAGAAATGAGGACAGCTATTTTTCATTGAAATATGGAGGAAATGCTGAGCCAGCACTGCATGTGCAGAGCAGACCATGACGGGCAGAACTTCAGCATCTAGTTTGGGTCAGCATCTGAGTGTCATAAACACTGATCCTGAACCGGTGATGGAACCAGTCTCCCAAACCCAAACTTTAGCCATAATCACTTTCTTTTAGTTTGTGGTCAGTAGAAAAGCTTCTGCAGGAGTCTCACTCCAGGAAACTAAATGTTTATGTAAACGCTCATAAATCAATAACCTTTGTGCACTCTGTGATGCTCAGTTTTGTAGTGGAGTTGATAATGTTGTGTTTTAGTTTTGTGAAGTACTGAACGTCATTATTTTATTCTACCTCATCATGTTTCTAAGTGGAGAGGGCCGTAATGTCCGCGTAATTATCGAGGAGGATCTGTTGTGCTCATTTCCAGGTCCATATTTTTATTCTTGGACTCAACTCGAAGTGCTTTGCTCGATTCCCTCGTCTTTATTTTTTCGGCTTGTCCCTTTAGGGGTTCCCACAGCAGATCATCTGCCTCCATCTCACGTTCTCCCCAGCATCCTGTCACACCTCCTCATAACCTCTGACGCTACATCCATGACTCTTCTCTGTGCTCTTCCTCTTTTCTCCTACCTGGAAGCTCCATATTCAACATCCTTTGTCGAGTATATCAACGATCCCTCCCCTGCACACACCCAGACCACTCAGTTCTGTCTCTCTAACTTTGTCTCCAAACTGCCCAACCTGAGCTCTGATCTTGTCCATTCTGGTCACTCTCAATGAAAATCTTAACATCTCCGGCTCAGCTTCCTGTCTTTGGTCTCCAAAGCAAACACTATACTGGGTCTTACTTTGCTGTGATCCTTCTGACACTCGTCTCCACCCGCTCCACCCTGCCTGCACTCCCTTCTTCACCTGTTGTGTGCTGTGCTTTGCTTTGGATGGTTGATCCCAGGTCCTTGCAGGTTCACCTTTCTCCTTCTCATTCTCACTAGTCACCTTCTGGTGACTTTCATCACTCTTCTCTCCAGGCTCTCTTCCACCTGCTCTTTGCACTCACTGCAGATCATAATGTCGTCTGCAAACATCATAGTCCATGGAGACGTCTGCCTGCCATCATCTGTCAACCTGTCCATCACTGCTGCAAACAAGAAAGGGCTCAAAGAAGATCCCTGATATAATTCCACCCCGCCCGACCTTGAACCCATCTGTCACTCCTACCGCACACCTCACCATTGTCCTGCACCACGCTCACATCCTTCTCTGCCACTCCTGACTTCCTCTCTGGCACCTCCTCATCTGTTTCCTCTAAATCCACAAAGACACAGCGCAGCTCCTTCTGACCTTCTCTATCCATCTACACTCAAAGCAAAGCTCTACTGCAAGTCACAGATCTCCATTTCTCCACATCGACCCTTGTTCCTGAAAATCAGTATCAGTACCCTGATCCATTTTTCAGGCATCCTCTTACACTCAAGTCCACTTCCCTCTATCCTAGTCATCTTCATACTTCCATGTGTGTCAACTTCCTCTTCATGGTTGCCCTCACTTCCTCCTAATTAATCCTCTGCACTTCCTGATTCACTAACTGTCCCTTATCCCCCCCCCCAGCTCCCTCTCTTCATTCATCAGTTTGATAGAACGTTTCCATCTCTATCCTTAACCACCCTAACTTGCTGCACATCCTTTCCATCTCGATCTCTCTGCCTGGCCAATCAGATAATGTCTTTTTCTCCTTCGTTAGTGTCCAGCCTCAATTACAACTCACTTCGAGTCTTTTCCTTTGCTTTTGCCACCCCTCTCTCTGCTGTACACCTTGCCTTTCAGTACTCCTGTCTAATTTCTTGCATCTTGTAGCTTTTGCTTCACAGTTCAAAATAATCCCTATTTTAAGGCCTTGGTGCAGTCTCTCAGTTCATCTGAAAAGCTATTTTTGGCTCCATTTCAAATCCCTTCAGGCCAACTTTCTTCTTACTGCCCGGCCCTCACAAACAGAAGGTTTAAACAGCAGGTGGGTGGGGCTCTGGGTGGGTTATCCTCTCGCTGTGACATTATTCAGAGTTAAGAGTGGAGAAAACTGTCTGTAATGTAACTGTCCCCCTGGTTAACTCAGGGGGAGTCATGCATGCACTTCCTGTTTAGAGTTGACAACAACAGTAATTGTTACTGTAATCACATTTGAAGCCCGAAATCTGATGAGCTACTGCGCCTCAAGAAGACAGCAGCTGTCCTCCATCTGCTGAATGCAGGGGTGATTCTAAAGGGGGGGCATAGGGTGTCCTTTACTTCATCTGCATGTATGTTTTACTGTTCAATACATTAGTGCTCATCTGCAAACCGGTCCAGGCACATGTGTATATGTTGATGTCGCCTTCCCTGACAAAAATGTGTTGGTGCAAATTCCACATTTTGCTGTAGCATTCTGCGTTTTTGATTGGCCTGCCTTTACATCTAGAAACTGTAGCTTTTCTGCTCGAACTGAACATTAATTATTAAAGTTCTTTGTGAAGATGAAGAACTTTACTCATTTATTTGGTCTAATGTATGTTTGAAAGCATGAAGGTCAGAGTCTTGACTTGGTGACAGTTTGGAGGTTTGACAGTAACACGGTGATTAATTTTTACGTTTTCCAAAATAAATAAATCTTTCCACAGAGTTGGAGCATCAAATTGTCCCAAATGTCTCGGTATGCTGAAGCATTCAGAGTTTCTTTCACTGGAACTAAGGGGCCGAGCCCAACTCCTGAAAAACACCCCCACACCATAACGCCCCCTCC
>VUQK01024888.1:8809-32604 GCA_015106715.1 Bujurquina vittata
AGCCCATATACGCACTGACTTGGCTGGCAACTCTCATCCTGGAAGTATGCTGTATATATTCACTCTAAAACCAAATATAATTTGGAAAATGTATTATAATAAATGCTAAGATGCTTGAGTAACAAATGGTAATTTCTGTTTTATTTTTCAGCATATAGTAACTGATTTTTGTTTATCTAATTGTCATGGTCCTGGGCCGGTGGCCCAGTCTTCTGTGTTCTTTTGTTTCTGTTTTAGTTATCTCTAATTATCTTTATTAGTCCCCAGTTTGTTATTTTTAGTTCCTTGTGTTTTCATGTGTCAGGTCTGTGTCTTTGTTCCCTTGTCCCACTTCCTGCTTTATTTTGGTGATGTCTTGTTTCGTCTGCAGTGGGTTTAGTTTTGCTTCCCCTTGTCTCGTCAGCATCATTGTGCTCAGCTGTGGTCCCTGCTGTTTCCACTTCCCTCGTTATTCCCTGGTGTATTTAAGTCCTGTTTTTCCAGTACCTGTTGTTGTGATATCATTGTTGTTTCTGTGCATGCTGTGTATTCCTTTGTCAGTCTTCAATAAATCTATACCCTATGAGTTTAAGTCTGAGTCCTGCATTGGGGTCCTCAAGCCTGCCGGCCTTAGTGCCCCATGATACTAATTAAATCTCTGCACCTGATGAAAGCTGACAGCAAACAAGTTCCCCTCATTACCTAGCCACTAGTTAATGTGGGGAAACCAAAATCATATGTTAAAGAAATCAGTTCATCTGGGTTCAACTTTGGCTTGTGCTTTTCAAAAAGTAATCGTCAGCTTTTGCAGATTGAAACTCTTTCAAAACACTTTCAGTAGTTTCTGTTCAGCTGAGTAATTCAGTCGATCAAGAGTGTGTATTTGTGTGTGTGTGTTTAGAGAGAGATGCATAATGCATGGTTTGGATCTCCAGGAATTCAATGTAACTCCATATAAGGCAGGGATCCTCAAGTCTAGGCCTCGAGGTCCAGTGCCCTGCAGGCTTCAGTTGTGTCCCTGATTCAACACACCTGAATCAAATGGCTGAATTACCTCCCCAGCTGCCGCCATACAAACAAAAGCAAAGCTGACACTTTAAAAAGTTACACTGTGATAATTCAGCAAGCTCTGATACAAACATTTCAATAGTAAATATGTGACTATGCATCATCTATATTCAAAATACTTTTGAAGTACAAACTGAAAATACTCCTAAATCTCTAAAGGGGCCTCTATCGTTTTTTTTAAGAAACTGAATTGTAGCCATCATAGAGAAAAAAACAGGCTGCATATATATTATTACATATTGTATGTTTTATCCAAAGCGCCCTACATTTTGACTCTCATACACCAATTTGCACACTAATAGTGCAGCAAGCTACAGTGCCATCCAAAACATTAGCATAAACATCAGTAAGTTCTCAAGGACACTTTGACGAGACAGAAGAATACAGCAATTAGGTGCTGACCTCTACCTACTGGCCCACAGGAAAAAAAAACAAAACAGTGTTCTCATTCCCTGGACTCCAGTGACAATATTTATCAGTCTGGTTCAGACAGCCATCACCTTTTGTTCTCTGCAAGGGCAGAGCAAGAGGGTTTTCTCAACAATATATCCATAGGAGTTTTAACCAAATAAAACACACAAACAACAAAAACAAAACAACAAATTACTTCTCCCAATGTACATTTGTATATCCACGTCCAGTGGCACATAGACTGGAGTAGACAGGAACTGAACTACCAACCTTTTGATTAGTAGATGACCTGCTCCAACTCCCAAGCCACAGCAACCCCAGTAATTTGTCTTACCCACTCACAATGACACTACTGACATGAAATGTGGGGACAATGCATGCAGTCCCAAGTGTGGACTGAGTGTGGGCTACCCACACTAAGAGGGTCCCCTCAGTGGGGATTCCCACAATCTAAGTGTGGGTTGTCCAACAGGATCACCACCCAGTTGCACAAGCTAAAATGCCATAAGACTATTATGCCACAATGATGCTGCTCATCGATGAGCAGAGAAGCTTGTAGCACTGTAGCCTTCATTTCTCCCTGCGCTTATTTCTATAGAAGAACTGCTGTGGCAATCACCGCAGAGTTCTCTTAAACATCAAAAGAAAGGAAATTATGTTTTCCAGGAAGTATTTACTGACATGTTTGAACATAATCCAAGACGCAAGCTACAATTTCTAATCTTGCTTTTATATATATATAATCCATTTACTCTTAGCATGAACCTTTATTTACAAATATAACATAACTTGAAACCATTTGTGCAAAATAAATAAATAGGAAGCCCATAACACATGTTCAGCTGCTCAGCTGATATCTGTCCACTTATCTTCACTAATTATGGCATCTCTCTTTCTCTCCTCACAGAGGCAGTGGTGTGTCTGAAGTCTGAGGCAGTGCGCCCTAACCCACAGAGCTGCTCTGACTGACACACAGTGTGTGGTATTGCAGGTGGATAGTGCTCTGGTAACCTCCCAGCAATGCTGAGTCAAACTTTTCTGGGGGAAATCCAACTTCGCGTTGCTGATTCTTTTTTCTTCCCCCTTTCTACAATCTATTAATTTTCACAATTAAATATTTTACCATTTAATTAAATAATTTTATTTAGAATATTTGACATGAAATCCCTGATATCCCTGCTCTCTATAACCATGTATCTAATCTGGACATATTAATCAAAACATCAAAACAAATTAATCAAAAGATGCGCATAAATTGTTGAAAAAAATTGTCTGACAGACTCATGTGCATGCCTTTGGATTGTGGAAGGATCCAGAAAGGGCAAAGGGGCACAGGAAGGACATGCAAATTATGTCCACAGCATGTCAGCTTAAGGCTAAACCTTCTTCCTGTGCAGCAACAGTGATAAACATTTACCATTTTGCCACCCCCATTTCAGATTTTATTCATTTCTAATTGCACAGCACTAATTAAAATGACTGCTATACTTTTGTTTGTTTTGAGATGAGGTGAGGATATTGCAAGATGACAATAAGGGATATTAAAGATAGTCAGTACTATATGTCTGCCTTCTTTCCCTACACTAGCCACATCTCTGTGGGCTCTAATAACACATTGTCACTCCACTAGAGTTATGAAGTGGCCCTTAGGGGGTCACATCATCTGTCCTTCAAAATATGATGTTTGTTTATTGTGCCCGTTGATGTAAAAATGAAAATAAAGTCATAAAATAGCAGACAGACAGATGGACAGAGAAATATAAAAGTTTGGATAGGCTCAAATCTGGGACTTCAAAGAGCTTTTTTCATCACCAGCTTTAATGAAGCCTTCTCAGAAGGGAGTGAGCAGTGAGAGTTGCTTTATTAAAGCACAGTCACTAAGGGCCCCCTATGGACCCACATAACAAAGTGTGTCATTAAAAATTAACTTTGGGTGGAAGAGACTTAGTCACAGAGGAGAGAAGTAGCGCCAAATCAGCCAGGTCTAAATCTCTGAGGCCTGGGGAGTGGCCATGGGATTGCAGAGGTAAAGTTCTAAGTTTAGGGTGCATGAAAATCCCAGATCGTACTGAAATTAACAAAGCCTTGTACAGTACAGAGATTAAATTAGAACTAATAGGTTATCAGACGGTTAACGATAGCATCTAGATCAGATGAAAACAGGGTTAGAAATAACCAGAGAAGAAACAGGAAGCGCAATTGATAGTATGAAATCTGGGAAATGGTCGGGGTCAGATAGTTTTCCTGTTGATTTGTACTAAAATGTTAAAATTAAATTGTTAGCATCCCTGATACCACCGTGGAAACATTTTCGGGAAGTCTTTCCATCATTGTGCAGTGAGAACCTTCCACTTTATATGACTGGTGCTCTAATTATATTACTTACGAAACTTTCTATCAAATGTGAGACTATGAGGCTAATAAACTCGCTGAGTTCTGATCTTAAAATAATATGCACAATTTTATCAAAAACAATACAAAATGTTGCAATTGTTGATAAAAACCAGAAGTGATTTTTTTCTTAATTGGAAGTCAGGATTTTCAAAATGCTATAATAGTCCTAAATATTCTAAATAAACGTCAGATACAGCACTCCTGTCTTTAGACACAGATGGCTTTGTTTGTTCAGTGTGTTGGAAAGGTTTGTGTTTGGAAAATTTTCAGAAAATGGGTTCATCTGATTCATAAAAAGCCAAGTGAGATTTTTTTGACAAACAGGAATATTTCACACCCAGTTTCTATTTAAAGAGGCTGCCGCCATGGTTGCCATCTGTCAGCACTGCTGTTTACACCTTTATCAATTCTACAGAAAAACAGTGGGCGGGACTTAGCGTAAGCTACCATTATATGCTGATGATGCCAGTTTTGTTTGGTTTAGCTTTTAGTACTAGTATTGGTACTTCCTATTAAACATGAAAGAAAGAGCGGTCATGTTTTACTGTTTAATGTTATATAACAATTACTATACACATTTTTTTTTCACAACAGGCTGTTTGTTCTAATTATGGACCTGTGGTGGGTGAAATCATTAAGTCTGTTTCACTATCTGATGTGTTATAAAAGTTACTTGATCCAAGACTACATTTTCATATGTATTTATACTATGACACTGTGAAAACACTGCAAACGCTGGCTGATAAGGATATACTTAAAATTAGGCATGAGGAGTATTAAAAATAATCAGGCTCTTTGTTTCAATAAAACCCTCTATGGAGTAAGCAGGTTTTCAGCCCAGGAAGACCAGATGCTACATTTAACTTTGGGCCCATAAGGGCTTGAAAAATGACTGTGATGATTTTCTTTTTTTCCATTTCCAAAACTATCATGACTCCCAGTGCCCTGTTTTACCTTCTCGCTCTCCTTCTCGCTCTCGTCCTGTTTCTCCCACTCCTCTGTCCTAATCTGTATGGGTAGTACTTACCTGCCTACAAGATCGCCCCGAGGTGAGTCCTACCTGTCCTACTCTGGCTGACACACCTGCCTTTCATCTTCTTCTTTGCCTTTGTGGTATTTTTCCCCTTTTCTTACCCTGGCCTCTCATCTCCCTGCTTCAGGTCCCCGGTCTGTCAGCCTGTCAACTGGCAACCCCACTCTTCATTCTCAGGAGTGGAATTTAACTCATACTCACCTCTCAGGAAAAAAAAACATACCTGCCTTTCCACCTTCCACCACTTGCCTCATGGAGAAAGGAGATCCCATTATACTCGTGCAAATTGATGCTTTCATCAGGCTTTCTGGATTCTTCGCTTTGTGTTAGCATGTTGTCTGCCCAGATGCTTAAAAGAGACAATGTTTTGTTAGCAGCAGTGGGCTTGTTTAGTTCCAGGATCCTGTTTACATTTTACCATCATCTTCTTGTCCCTCCATGCAGTGAAAATAAAATAATGGCCTCATTTACATTCTTCAAAAGCTACAGACTGCTTCACCATTTTCCTCTTTCTAATTGAAATCACCTGATTGTAGCAGGGGCATGTCTATAAGGGGGGCATGAGGTGGCACCAGCAATGTCTCAAATATGATTACGCCCACCCACCACCTGACCAAGTACAAGTTTAATTTACTTGTACTTTAAGGATTTCTATGTTGTGCTATGTTCAGCTTGTACCCTATTATAGTTTGGATGCAAATATTGTTCTTTCTACTCTATTTTTTTAAAGCTTTAGTTACTTACAGTATTATTAGGCAGATAAATTGCATTATTATAAATCAAGCAAGCCAGCAATACATAAGCTGCAGAGTTACAGTAATGTACACATCAATGAATCAATAATTATGATCCAAGAGTGTCATGTATATGATACTGAAGGTGCCCTTCTACATATTGAGCATGTTTATTTTACATACTTTAAGTATATTTTGATTAACTTCTTCACTAATACTGTAGGTTACTTCCGTAGGAATATAACTTTTACTTAAGTAGAAGTATTTTTTTCCCAACTTTGCAAAACAATTACCCAACTCAAACTTACATTTAAAGTCTTGTGTGGCACCATTTTCACGTAATAAAAGTGCAATTGGACACAGGGCTTGAAATACAGGCCCAATATTTTCTACACCAGGTTTTTGTTTCTGATTAAATATTGTGATGGCCTGCGGGCCCCCTGCTTTGTTTTTGTCCCTTTCTGTGCCACCCCTTAAAAAAAATCATGTAAACACGTAAGTAGTGGAAGTAGTTCAAGTGCACAGTAAAAAAAATTAATAAATAAATACATCATGTTTGATTTATTTTTCCTTTCTGTCCATCCATCAGATAACTGAAGAACCTTTGTAACACAAGCAACATAATTTTAACTGTGCTGTGACTGAATGTGTTACATTACAGAAAAATGTAACCTAGTGATCACATTAATGTGTTACTCTGTAAATCGTTGCACTCGTTTTGTACAATAGTTGGTTCATATTCCCTCTAGATTTTTTTTTTAAAACTTCATTTTAAGCTGGTTAGCTTACAATATTAGATACAGGTTGCAGTACTGGTTCTTAATGATGTAGAAAGAACTTTGAAATAAAGTGTAGCTGCTAGTAATTGCTCTCTATTGCTGTGCAGACTTGTACTTCTGTTCCCTGCCAAAATGAACACCTGGCTCTTGGCTTGATGCTGAAATAATGAAGGAGGGGAAAAAAAGACTGCAGCTGTTTAAAAATTGTATTTAGCACCTAAATTAATAAATATCTTCTATGGGCTATGCTGAAATTGATAGGACAAATTATTGGATGTGTCTACTTTCTTTTCTTCCATTATGAAGCCAGTGTATTTTTCTTTTTTTCTGACATTTCGACATGAGAAGGAAAAATTAGCAGTGTGATGAGAAGACTAAATGAATGACATCAATAAGCTGGGGAGTGGTGTTATTTAGAGGCCAAACAGTGATGCAGTCTAAGTGATCCACAGTGCATGGGGGCTAGATAAGGGTGGTGGAAAGGATGTTAAAACAGTACACTGGGACCAAGTGCCCACTGTAGACTCTTTACAATCTCAAATCTCTTGCATGACTAACACAGGAATTACAATACAATCAGGAGAACAACAGAGGTTATTCAAAGCATCATTTTCACAGCTCTGCCATTTTCTTCTATTGTTTGGATACATTTTGAATAATATTTGAAAACAGATTAAACTCAGCGTGTAATATTAGTTCAAGTTGTATTTGTTTTTTTCATATATTTTTTACTTTTGTGCCCACAGGAAGTGAAAATATCAACTTTTAAAGTCACTGCTCTTCAGAGGGAATATCAAATATGGAACAGTCAGCACAGGGAATGACAAATCATCCTTTAAATATTTACACTGCACTATCATCTGCACCATATCCCCATATATTTTTTATTTTTGGTGCCGGACCCACACCTCTGATAGTAATTTCCTGATGCATTTTTAACCACAGTATCAGAAACAAAGGCTAAATTTGGTCACTTGATTATAATTTTCTGGGTAGAAGCTCTTCCACAGATTAAAATCAGCCATCTACTAGAAAATTGTTAACTGCTGCAAAAACATGAATTGAGATTCATTCATGTCAATTAAGAATTGAAATTTAGCTGCAGAAGACTTTTTTTTCTATCTTGATCTTTTACTTGGTTGCCCTCATACCTAATCTTTTTTATAGGGCACAATATCAGCAGGCAATTGTTTCCCTGGTTTAGATTTAAATAATACTAACAATTATGTGCCTCATGCAGGTTGTGCGCTGCAGAGGCAACATTCTGTCTCCATTTGCTTCATGTGATTTTGCACTCCCTCCTCACAGGAGGAGAAGAGCTGATTGCAGTGTTCTCCCTGTCTTTTTCAATAAGCTCGGCACTGTCGCCTCCTCTCACAGTCAAACACATGTGTGGAGTGACTGTCAACCCGCCAAGGCCCATTTACTCCAGCACACACCACATCCAAACTCCCCGTGCTCTCTCTACATCACATCTCCTCCCCAGCTCACTCTCAGCTCACAGTCATGTTCTATAGCTTTGAACTTTTGAATTTAGCTCACCGCCAGCCTTTACCCCACAGCCCCTTTCCACTTCCTCCATTTCTACTCTCCTCCCAATCTTATATCCACCCCCACCCCACCCTCCCTCGAGCTCCACTCAGGGCTACATGATAACACACTTTGGAGTGAGCTGCTTTCCCCAGAGCAGCCCAAACTGTGAGCATATTCACTCCATCATAACAGCACTGTAGCAAAACTGCTGTCACGCCGAGTTTGCCATGCTAATGTGGCTGTAGGCGACACTAGCCTGCCCTTAAAATGCTGTGATGGAGGTGTGGGGCGTGTTTCGTGGGTGCTGGGAGGTGGGGAGGTGCGGGGTGTTTGGGGAGCTACGTGGCACAAATCAGGGCTTCTGAGGCTATGGAGTAAATGTATTGAGAATAGGGTGTAGAGGAACTATAATGCGTCCATCCAGGGAGCTTTTTCTCTCCTAAACGAAAGCAGTTTAATTCACTACTCGATGCATGGCATAATGTGAAAACACTCATACTAGTTCCACGCATTCTTTGCCATCTACCCTTTGAGAGCGGTGATAGAAGAGGCTTCAAAGGGTGCGATTGAAACCTGGCAAAGCTTTGAACTGTGTCCTTGGACTGTCATGTGGAGAGACAGACACTCCCTTCAGTCATCCACTTACAAACAGAAGAGTATCAAGACAAATGTACTCAGATTATACCAACATGTCAACACTGCCTTACTCTTATACCTAAACACACACTTGCTCAGCTATGGCTGGAGCCAGGAACTGATTAGAACAACAAGGATCTTACTATCCTCCAAATGAGCAATTACTTCCTACCAGCAACATGTTGCTGTTGTCTGCAAAATCACTGCGATTCCAATGAACCAATTACCATCACTGCAGTTTTCTGGGTTAAAGGTTCCAGTCTGTCATAAGGCATACGTGGGAAGCATGAAAGTGATTCCTCCTCTGATGTTTGGTAATACTTCTCGACTCGATGCGTCTGTCACATGGCTGGTAGCCGTTTTGTTTCACATGTATAGCGCTAAGCGATGCAAATAATATTTGGACATTTTGGGAAAGAGGCTTATTTGCTTTCTTGCAGAGTGTTTATTAAGAAGATTAATACCAATCTCGTGTCTCATGTAAATCTGAAGCCAGCACAAGCTTAGCACAAAGACTTTAGATAAGGAGAAGCAGCTAGCTTGACTCTGTCCAAAGCTAGCAAAATCCGACTGCCGGCGCCTTTTAAAGCTCGCTAATTAACATGTTATTTCTCATTTGTTTAACAAAACAAAGTCAAATTGTGGATTAAGAGGTGATAGACATGGCTTATTCCTATTTTTGTTTTTTAGGGGGTGGGGGGTTGATAGAGAATGAGTTTTCTCTGGTAGACACACACCTATACCAACTGCTCCATTTCCAGTTTTTATTTGAATGTGAGACTGATCTTTCACTCTTTAAACCTAACTTTCTTCAACAGGGCAAGAAATAGAAAAAAAAAAGATTCTTCAAGTACTGCTTGAGCAGACTTTTTGAATAACTTTAAATTAGCCATCTAAACTTTAGCCACCTTTCCCAGTACTTCTTACACAAACACACCTTTTCTGTTTATTGCCTCTCTCTCTGACTGTGTGAGCCTTTCATTCACTGCTCTTTCTGGGGCTTCAATTTCCTTCATTTTCTTGGTTATTATTAGTCTTTAAGTATTTAACCAGGTGATTTTCTTCTCTTACTGAAGTTATGCCCCAACCAATACCATGACACCTAAAACAACTAATGAAATAAGCAATAAAAACCTGAGTTCACAGTTTTTTTTCTGATCTGTCCTGAAACCGTCCTTTCAATGTAAGTGATGTGGGAGACATTGCAGTCAGACGTCAAAAATAGAGCGAGTAAATCCTCTTTGTATTTCATTATGGGCAACATACACAGACAACTGAATCAACAAATTTGACAAAGTGTGTGCACAACAAAAACTGTCATTTATTATTTAATAATCACACAAGCCATAAGGAGTATCACTCAATGAACACACAGGTGGTGGTAGGATAACAAGAAGGTAACGATAGCTGGATGGATGCAACAGTGAGTGCCGTTTGGGGTGAACCTGCTGGAAGGACTCTTTGGCAAACTGGTCCTGGTTAAAAAGTGAAGGTGAATGAATACGGGGATGACTGGTTCATCTCCCTTATGGAAGTATGTGACTGAAGTAACGAATATGATGAATTAAGTCAGCTAACAGATTGAGAAGCAAGAAGGAAAAAGAGAAAAAATGCAAAGCAACTGTATGAAGAACTCTGAACTTTTCCTTCTCGTGTATATGAAACCTAAAGGGTAAGATCTTCTCTGTTACTGACAGCCGCATCAGCTTTTGAGCCAAGGTTGGTGTTTTTCCCCATAAATGCATGTTATTCTCTGTTTTTCCCCCTTGCAGATTTGTATAAATAGTTAAAGATTACGGTTTTGCTGCAGTCTGGGCTGTCATCTTGTCATTGTGTTGCCTGTTGAGATATCCTTTCACTCTGACATGTTGAAGTTTACACAGTGTGTTTGCGTGATGCATGAGTGAAACCAGAAGCAGGTCAGAAGTGAAATCAAACCATCGGGTTGTTGGTGTGATGGAAAATGAACAATTGTTAATTCATGTCGGTGATGAATAAGTGATCGTCGCTAGAGTTGGGGGGCTAGGCTTAAAGGCACGGGGCATATGGGAAATGAGGAGGGGCACAGATGCTCCTCAGGGCCAGAGGGCTGATGGGCAAACTTAAGAGGGACACAAAGAATGGAGAGAGGCATGGTGGCAAGATAAAAACATAGAATATCAGGCAAGAAACGACATGCTTACCCTGCCTCAGAGGCCAACTGTGGTCCCACTGTGCAAAACTATCCCACTAACAGCCTCCAAGCCCAGTATCTGAAGTTCCAGTTCACTGGAGGGGCCTGCAGAGAGGCTGCTTGAAAAGGTCTCTCTCTAAGGTCCTGTGTCACTCTGACCTGCCACAAAAGTAAACAGCTCAAAGAGGAAAGCCTCTCCACCTGTGTCAGTAACAAGCCTGTCCTCACGGGAGGGAAACAGACAGGCACACACAGGTATTCATATTAAAATGCTCCTTTAAGATAAGCCAGTGTTTATAATGGCACACATGCAAGTGATATGCACACAGAGACATATGTGGACACATACAGCAGAAGCATTGAGAGGATCTCAGCACCATCTGCTGGTGGCTCTATGAACCATCTCAGACGCAGAGGCTGAGGGAAAACAAGCAAATCAGTTCCCCAACAATTGTCTTCTCCGGCATCTTTGCCAAACCTCCCTCTTTCCATTTACACCTCCTTCAAGCTGAGAAACTAATCTGATGTGATTAGTTACAGTTTGACATGGCAGCAGCACGCTACATATTTATCACCCATCAGGACCTTTTATTGTGAAGAATAGGCAAGAAGACAGCTGGGGGGGTTTTCTCCTAAAATGCATTGGATACCCCATTTCTCATAATACAGCAGTAAGGTTTCTTTCATTAGAGCCTCTGAGCATACACATTAACTGTATTTGATGTGTAAAATGTACATGAATACAGAAATTAATCAAACAGAACAAAAAATGTGGTATTTGCCTTCGGCACATAGTTTGCTCATCTATGCCCTGAAGGTAATTTTCAAAGTTCACTAACAGAAAAATATAATATTAGCACGAACATGGTATTTTAGGACAAGAAATTACCAGTGATCTTCAAATGGCATCGTGAGTTCTGTCTTACCGAAGATTAGAGGTACATGGGGATAATGGGGAGGCTTGAAGATGGTATTATTTTTTTGTCTAAACTGTGTAGATGTAGCTTTGTTTTGAGGTAGATTTTGCAGGCAGTGTTCTTTTTCATATTCATCTTATCACCCAGAGAAGAACAGCAGAATAAGAAAATCTTTGAGATGCTCCTTGTAAAAAATTCTACTCTCAACAGAAAGAGCTTGTGGGGCATTTAGTTAAAGTAGAAACACGTGACTTAGCATTTCAATGCAGGGGTCTCTGACAGCATGTACAGTCTATCTTGCACCGGTAAATGTAGCTCTCACACTGAATCCGTCTATAGCTGCTATGGGTCTGCATATGTGTAAGTGTGAAAGGGCTCCTATCTTCCTGCAATTACAGACAAATACATCAATTTGTTATCAATGGAAACAGCTGTTCAAGAGCTGATTGTAAAATGGTAATACTCTGGCAGAGAACAGTGACAAGACAAATCTTCCTCTTAGGAACATCTTTTTAGAAACCACAGCGTGGTCCCTCACAGGAGCTATCTCCACCTAGATCAGAAAATGAGTTGCCGCTGTATGTATAAAGGACTCCCTCCTTCTACTCGCAGTCCTTCAGGCTGCGTCATTGAACAGAGTGTAAAGCAACACGCTGGTCTTCTTTATTCTGCCTAACCACGGTGGATAAACACGGAAAGGCGTAATAAGATTGTTCCCGGTAGTATTTGTTTTGTCAGGTAAGTTACTGTAATTTGTGTTTGAAGAAGAGAACATGATGTACCGCTGGAGTAGAGATTTACTTGATGAAATCACACCTCAGCATCACACGCATACACACCAGCGCACGCACACGCGCACATACATTTGCAGAGGGTGGTAATGAGGGGCTAATAGCTTCTCGAAGAAGGAGATCCAACCTAATTTGCACCATGCAAATTCCCCGTGGTGACTGCACCCAAAAGATGATCATATTAATGCAATCTCACTAAGGAGCAGAAAGAGACTGCAGTGTGTGTGTATAACGTAGGAGAGGGAGAGATAAAAACAAAAAGGAGAAGGGGAGCGAGATGCTATTCGGTGGTGCTAATCTCTTTGATACCCACACTATGGTGTTCTGTACCAGGATGAGAAACACCCAAATTATTCTTTTCGTCTTTTATTCATGACCTGCGGGACATCCTCACTTGCCCTCTTACTGCTGTGCTCGTTGTCTAACTCAGTCTCCCTCTTCACTCTCTCTCACACACACACACACACACACACACTCTTGCATTCTCCTCATTCTTTCATTTGCCATCTTATCAACCCCATGTGTGATATCTCACTAAGCTTATGCATTCATGAGCAATTACTTATTTACATAAAATATATTGTGCGGCATTGGGGGCTGGGTAAAGCGTCAGGTCTAAGAGCATTCGCAAGAATGTTTTTCCTTGATTATAATCAGTCGTAATTATGCATCAAAGGTAGTAATATCTGTTTGAGAAATTAATTGGTAGGTCTGTTTGAGACTAGTAAAAGGGATGATGTTGTTACATTGTATAAGACAAATAAACTCTCATTTTGTTTTCCACATGTATATGTTATAGATTTTATACAGTGTTAAAATTCCTGAGGAAACATGTGAAACTTTTAGATTTATTGTGCACATAAAAATGAGTCAGATGGTAAGATGTGTTATGTAAAAATTAAACTGATTATTTAAAAATGAATTCCTGTTTCCCGTTTTGTTGTTTGTTATGTTGTTTGTTTATTTTATTTGTCATCATGTCATGGCTTATTTAAGATGAAAAAGAAAACTGTTCCTTTTAACTCAACTGCATTTAATTCAGTGTATTTGTCCAGCCCAATCATGTAGACCTTTGAAAGGCTTCAAAGGCATAAAAATATATTTTAGGAAAAACTTTCATGTAGGAGACAGTTTTTTTTTTTTTTCCCCTGTCAGATGCATTGGCATTGGTGAAATTTAATGGGTAAATCACCAATTAACCTGACTCCACACCACTGGAAGCTGGAGTACCCTCACAGACTAAGGGAGAACATGCAAGCTCCACTCAGAAAGGACCCGGCCAGATGGTGGATTTGAACCTGGGACCTTCTTGCTGTGAGACAGCACAGTGCTAATCACTGCACCACTGTGCTGCCCCCTTTAACATCCCATTATAGAAGTAAAGTCCTTCAAACTCTTACTTAGGTAAAAGTGCAGAAGTCTTATCAGCAAAATGTCAACAGTTAAAAATGCTTGTTCTGAATGATACACTATGACATAACATTACTAGATTCTTAATACTGATACATCAGTGCTTGAGTTATGTTTTATGGCTGTAGCTGGTTGACATAGAGCATTAATGTCGTCATATACACTGTAGTAGTTAGCATCACTACTCCAGGGGTTCAAATCTTGGATTTGTGCCTCTTCCATAAATTAGAGCTTCAGAAGGTGATTAACAAAAAGAAACTTCTGCTGCATATATTTGCATTCGTGCTATGTAACTTTCTCTAATATTTGTATTTATTGCATGACTTGATGACTTTGAACCTTGTGTAGTTCATTAAGCCAAATCTTTGCAGTAAGATCTTGTTCTGACACAGTGCAGCAAGACTGCAGATAATGTTTCATAATGCACTGAATATTATCATATTTGTTATTGTCTTAAACCCTATAGTTCTCTTCCCCAAATATACTGGAATAAAAAGGCAGCTAAGTTGTGTAAATGAAAATAAAGTAAATGAAAACTGTACATATACATGAAAAAAAGACTGCATTTTGGTCTTAGATTGTAAGAAATAAATGTGTTTTAAAAAGGTTCTGGCAGCTCATTACCCAGACTGCCCTGTATTTTTTTTTAAAAAGTATTAATTCACAGAAAATTTCATTTTTTCACTGTAGACCCATTGTAAAATGTCTATAGTACATATTGGAAAAAATAGGAACTTTTCTGTCATTTAACTGTTTATTACTTAATTTCTTTGGTGTAATATGAATGACTATGGACATCTTTATCAGTAAGGAAAGCTGTAAAAAATACATATAAAAATCTAAAATTTAGGCCCTTCTTCACTTTCTCCAAAGCTCTCCAGTGGGCCAGAAGTCTTTGTTGGGACCAATTCCGACACCTGGGCCTTATGTTTGATGCCCCTGGTCAAGATGCTCATTTTTCTTAGCAGCCACATTAGCTGAAAGCTAATGGTTCATTGTTGAGCCTGGGCAGCAGTTGTAAACATCTCGTCAGAAGGTGTTCAGTATAGAAATACTGTGAATGCTGAAAGCTGAATGATTTGAGTTGAACTGCTTAAATTTCTTGAAATATTTGGAAAACTTTTTGAAGCCGCTAAAATATACAGAATCTTTCTTCTGCAAGTGCTAACAAGCGGTGCTGAAAGCTGAAGTTCACACGCGAAGATGCAGAAGTGCCAATGCTTAACCTGCATTTGATGGAAAACCTAAACAGAGCATTGCTATATATGAAAAGTGGCACAAAAACACGTGCAGCCCTAAAGAACCCTAGAGAATACATTTTCTTGAGTAAATGAAGCCTGAATACTGAACGCTGAAGGATTTTAGCTCAATTGTTTCAATTGTTAATAAATCTGCTGAAATATTTTGTGTCTGAATGCTGAATTTGAATTGACCAATCAGAGGCAGCTGTTTAAACGGGTTTCCACAGAAAAACTGAAGGTCCCGATGGAAAACCTTTCACACTACGAGCACAAGGAGATTTTACTGAATCGTGACAGGTTATTTGTGTCCACAACCCTAAAATTAAGTGAGTAATGGCAGTTTAAAAAGTGCCTCCATTTTCACTTTTGCTCAGGACGTGGGAGAAAAATTAACACCGCACTTAATGACAGATGTGGGTGGCACTGCTGAAACTGCTAAATATCTGTGTTTTGGAAAGGTCATTTTCTTAAGCAGCACAACCATAGGTACAATTTGAAGTATAAAATGGGTGGGTAGAGAAAAAGTTATAAAAGTAAAAAAAGTGGAAATATGAAAAATAAATGAAAAGTTAAAGAGCTCAAATTCTTTGCTGATGATGTCACCCACTGTAAAGGTCCTACACAGAAAACTATTGAAATTTCAGAAACTGTCTAAAATGTCATAAAACTTAAACTGTCACTGTTTGAAATCCATAAAAGATGGAAAAGATAAATGCAGGTTGAATAGTTCAATGTCTTGGTGCTTTAAAGTTTGAATGTGTCTGTAGGTGAAAGTATGTGGAAGCAGAGTTGAAAGATGAATAGGCTGAATGAGGATTTGAACAGAATGGATTGCAAAATGTTGGTGGAAAAAATTGTAATAACTTTTAAATTATAAAGGCCTAAGCAGACACGTCCAAAAGAAGGAGAATCCAGCTGTGGTTGAATTTTTTTTTTCTAAGTTGAACTGTTTTAATGTAGATAGATGGCAAAAAACATAAGGAATAAGATCATAATAAAGATTGAGATCTGAATATTGTGAATTCTGAATCAGCATTTGCACTAATTAAACTTCTGGGATATTGATCTGGTCAGTTAAATCCATCATCTCATTAGGAGCATGCCCCGATGCTGTCAGGCATGCATACAAGCACATTGGGGTCATGCAGACTACTGAGTACAAGTTTGAGTTGCTGAAATGAAATTTCAGCAAAATGAACAATCCTGTTGCATAATTTTATCAATTCAGCCCTCTTTAAGTTGATAATTTTCACTTCCATCAAACAATGTGGTGTCCTTTCATTCTTAACAGACTACCCAGTCTATATTAGCAAAGATACCCCCACCCCCAAATTAAAATCTGGTGTTTTCAAAGTGTTTCTTCATTTATTTATGAACAGTGTACAGTATTTAAAAGGAAAAGTGATCATTCATTGATCACTTACTTTAGTCTATATGGTCCATCCCATTTATGGTGCTACAGTACAAACTGTGGGTGAACAGACAAAATAAATTCAGAGCTCTGTAACAATGGATCAGATTGGTGAAAATGTCAACTCTCCATTGTTGACTAGCAATCAATAGAGCCAAACATTTGGTCTTTTCAAGGCCTAAGTTTAATTCAATAACATTCACACTGAGTTCCTGAGCAATTGCTATTGATGACTACCGAAAGCCTGACAAGTTGCACAGACTGTTCTGCAGATTTGTTGCTTCTGATATGTATCGAGTGACACAGCTTGTATTTATGGTTACGTTTACTTTGAGTGTATTTTTTCAATAAAATTAGTTATGGTATTTGATCAGGTTCCATTGTACAGATTTTGTCCACTTCCCCACAGTTTTTAACAACAGAGAAACTACCCAAAGTGTTACACTGTACAGGTTAATACTAAATTTATATTGAAACCAAATTAATTCAAAGCTTTATTGAGACTACACTCGGTGCACATTCACAAAATCCAAATACTAAGACAGAACAATGGGCATGGAAGTCTTGAAAATGTGATATTTATAGTGCGGAATAAGATCTATAACGGCACTGGGCACACATTTCATTTGCAATTTCCCAGTTCATTAGCAGTCTGCCTCATCTCCTTTAGCTAAAAACACAAGTGTTTGTTTCTTTTCCAAATGCTCTCGCCTTCATATGCTTGGTCACACAACCCCACACCTATTTGACAGGTGCATTACGTAGCAGTCCCTTTTCACCTTGTTTTGTTCCTCTGTGTCCCTTTGGTGACGTATGTGTCGAGGCCAAATTATGCATGTGTCCCTAATTTCCCAGCTGTGTGGCTGGCCCTCAGCCCTTTAATGCCATCACTTCTGCAGCTAACAACAATCACTCTTGTCACTTACCCTAATTAGAGAGGGGACACGATGTCCTGTCATTCTTCCCACACAGTTGGTTCTGCTATATGTAGCAGCCACAAGCAGTCAGTGGTCTCACACACGAGAACTGATGTTTCACTGCATCTGCTGGAAACAAATGTTATAAATGAGAAGGCAAATCCAGCATTAAAATGTATGCTCTCATAAGGACAAAGCCACATTTGATAATAATTGCACTGGATGGCTGAACGTTTCGACAGCACATTTGTTTTGTTTACTTTCATCAGACCAAATTTGGAATTAGTATGGCATAATACAGTATATGCTTGTTCTCTCAGGATTTTACAAGTATTTGCTCGTCTGCTTCAAACGCATATAAATGTGACATCCCATTTGTAATCCATAAGGCGAGGGTGCACCTCTTTCTAATTCTACACCAATATTTTTTTTTCCAAGCTTCTGGTCTTCACCCAGTGCTTCCTTTCGTGACATCCTTTGAGACTCAACAAGATTGTTGGAAAAATTCCTCAGATTTTAGTCCATGTTGACAAGAGAGCATCACACAGTTGCTGCAGAGTTGTTCACTGCGCATCCATGATGTTAATCTTCCATTCCAGCACATCCCAAAGGTCCTTGGCTGGATTGCAATCTGTTGTCTGGCAATTTGAGTACAGTGATCTGTCATGTTGAAGAAACTAGAGATGAACTGAGCTAACATGGTTTGTTATCCTGCTGGAAGCAGCCATCAAAAGACGGGTAGCCTGTAGTCATAAAGGGACAGACATTGTCTGCAACAATAATCAGGTAGGTTGTGGTGTTTAAATAATTCTCAGTTGGCACTAAGTTGCTAAAACTGCTCTTATGTAGCACTTTTCTACTTAAGCACTCTGCAAAACATGTCTTCATTCACACCAGCACTTTTTTCTATGCCTAAGTGCTCTCTATCTAACATTCACACTCCAATGAACACATCAGAGAGTAACTTGAGGTTCAGTATCCTGCTTAAGAACACTTTGGCACACCTGGAATCAAACCACCGCCCTTCCAAGTAGAAGATAACCTGCTTGACCTTCTGAGTAAGCACCAAACAGTATGCCTAGAAACTATCCCCCCACACCATGACACCAGCACCAGCCTAAACTATTGATATAAAGCAGAAATATCTGTGAGTTCATGTTGTTTATGTCAGATTCTGACCCTACCACTGTGGTTTTCTGATGCTGTAGCTCATGCGCTCCAAGGTACGATGTCTTACGCATTCAGAGATGCTCATTTGAGTTATTGTTGCCTTCCTGTCAGCTCAAAGCAGTCTGACATCAACAAGATATTTTCACCCAGGCAACTGCAGCTCATTGGCTATTTTCTCTTTTTCTGACCATTCTCTGTAAACCCTAGAGATGGTTGTGTGAGACAATCCCAGTAGGTCAGCAGTTTCTGAAATACTCAAACCACACTGTCTGGCACCAATAACCATGCCATGTTCAAAGTCACCTTTCTTCCCCATTCTGACGCGTTTGAACTTCAGCAGGTCACCATGACCATGCTGACATGCTTAAATGCATCAGGTTGCTGCTACGTATGTGGTTGCTATGCGGATTAGGTTTTTTTTAATGCTAACAAGCAGATGAACAGGTGTAACTTTAAAAAGTAGCCAATGAGGTGTATGTAGTAGAACTCTGTAAATGAACTCTGATGTACAATCAGTGACATGGGCCTTAAAGCTCAATAAAAAGAAGCCTGGTGGCAGACAAACACGACTTTCCTGGCTACAGCCCAGTTATGAAATGCCAGCAAATACTTCCAAGAGTCAGTTGGATGCGGTGTCATGCTGTAACTTCTAGGCCGTTGTTGTCCAGTACACTTAGCACACCATGTGGTCAGACATTTGGTGAGGTTGACAGTAACTGGGACCTTTTCAATAATGACATCTGCACTGAGGTACCTTCTGTCTTACCTCTACAGTACCCCTTCTTACCCCTGACACATTTGCAAGAGGGCATTTGCTTGTTAGTCCTTTCTGTGGTCACAGACACACGTGTACATGTGACCAAACACTCGCAGTCATGTACTGTAGAGATATCACACTCTGGCATAGGAGGACTCCACTAAAGGTTCACAGAGAAAGTTAGATTTCTGACATTTTCAGATGTGTTGAACCGATATGTGTCTTTAATATCTTTTAGATTTTACTGCTGCCTCAAAACATACATATAGGACAAAAAGCAAATCAAACAAACAAACAAAACAGATTAAAATTAGCCAGTTGCTTAAAATGCAGCACATCGCCATGCAGGTCAGGCTCAGCCAGATGCTCATGAATACAGTTGTAACTCACAGACCTGCACGGATTATGTGTGGTGAAGTTTTCGAAAGCTCAAGGTCACTTGCTGCTTTTCTGTACTTGATCACAAACTTGCTGTCAAGCCACTGACTACTTTGCTGCCCCCCCTGTTCAAACTGTGGCATGCCGACATGACAGTTACTGTATTTAATTTCATATTCGTTTGACTCATCCTTTTTTTTTTTTACTTTGACAGAGCTGTTGTACTTCTCTAAATATGTTATTCTCCTTGGAGTACTGGTCACTGTTTATACAAGGTCACTGCACAATTTGGCAACAAATGGCATCCAATCATTTAACTTTTACAGCATCAAACTGAAATTTGATGGGCAAAACAAAGAGTGAGCACAGATCCTGGGTAAAGAAGAGCGTGCTTATCACTGCAAAACACATAGTGTGCAAAACAGGTAGGAAATTGATGGCTTTTGTGTAGTGATTAGCTCTGAACTTTTCAAAGCCACAATTAGTCTGTATCAGTTTTTGTTTAGTCCTTTCTTTCCTTCACTATGTTCACAAGGGGAAAAAAAGATAAGAGGATAGCAACCAAAGAAAATACAACTGAAAATACATCCTCTTGTGATCATTAAAATGAAAAAAAAGGAGGAACAGCTGCTTGCAACAAAATAAACACATTAACACCAATGTTCCACAGTGTGCAATCACACAGGCCTGAAGAGACAGCTGCCCGCTTTTAATTACAGTGGCCTGACGTTCATCTTTGGGCTTTTTTTTTCATTCCGACAACTTTTAAAACTTTTATTGTCTTTATTTTTACCTTTTTGCATCTCAATTCTTTCCTATGAGACATCAAAATTATTCAAACACAGATGTTATGCTTTCATCCATCAAAACCTTGATTGGGTTTAAGTTTGTATAAGTTTGTATGGCTGCTCCCTTGGCCAGAGAGAGATTTGTGTAAGACATTTTGAACTCTGTGGGACTTCTGTGGGGCAGCTGTGGCTGAGGTGTTAGCACAAGTCATCTAATAATGATGAATATAATGATGAATATAATTCTAATGTAAGTTGTAATTGTAAGTTCTAGTTGCTGGGAGAAAACATGTATTTATTGATGATTTGCTGAGTGGTTGCTGGCCATCACCGGGTCAAACACTCATGGGGGGAGGGTGCTGCAGGTAAAACCTCCTCCTGCTGTGGTTGCTAGCAGATTGGCCAGAGTTTGCATGGAAGATATTGATTTGTCTGCAAACTCTAACTAGCCAGTGAGTGGTAATGAAATGGAGAACGTTAGTCTGCAAAGTAAATGTTGTGCCTGACCACTGACACACTCCACTGACCACTCCAACACATCTCAACACTGATCTGTTCTGTTTCTGGTTTTACTACCATGCTCTGCGACTTGCAGAGAAGTCAGCCTCTTCGATAAAAAATACAGGTGATCAAGGCAGTGTGCTAGCGACCAAAACAACTCCAAGGTGGTTTTCGTGCAGCACCAAATACTGTATTATAATATTATATAATAACCAAATTATAAATGTCATTTACAAATCAATACCTATTATCCATTCGCTGCTCCTACATGTTTGTGCAATTAAAGTAAAAATCTGTCATGCTACCATTATCTGATTTTTACTGCACTACAAACGTCTTAAAGTACATTTCAAAAGAACAAAGAAAGCAAAATGAATATATAATACTATTCCCTTAAAAGTAAATACTGTACAGAGACTGAGCTGCCTTGGCAGAGGTTTGCGCTCTCAGAGTGCTTCTTGTATTGAACTGTGAATCATGTATAGTTATTCTAATAGAGCCCAAAAATTAAATTATTGACAAATCATGTTCATTTTAGGTCCACTTTAAGGAAAATATTGGGCTAATATTGTTCTCTTTCAAGCTAGTGTAAAGAAAACAGTAAATACATACATTTACATGTAAATGAGACAATATCTTGAGTCCATAAATACAAAGTTAGGGGGGGCTTAGCAGTGATTTCCATGTTACTGGAGATTGAGGATGATCTCAAACAACATGGCATTTTGCTTCTAAAGTTTTAAACGCACTAGCTCAATTTAGAAAAAAAAACTATAGCTATCCATATTTTATTAAAAAACATTTCACTTCTGTTTATTCAAACAACCTCCTCAGAGTAATTCTGAATGCATGAGCACTCATTCAAGTAAAAAAAACAAAACAAAAGGTTCTGCTTTCAAGTGCTTCAACGCTGTGAATTTTCTTTTAAAATGCATTTCACCTTAGACAAGTTGGCTGATTAACACAGGAAAATCTTTAAAGTCATACAGGTTTCCCGCAGGTCTAGAAAAGATTGGATTGTGTTGTTGTTTTTTCACAGCGCATTGTTTCCCCTTGAAAATGCAGCCAAACGATGAACAGAAAGAATGACAAATGAGGACGAGCCCAGTGTTTTACAGGAATTATTCTTAATTACATACATAGCTGCCATTTAGAGTCTATTGTCCTGCCTGAAAGTTGGCAGACATTAGCACAATGTGTTCACTGCATCCTTCCTTTCTCTGTCTTTATTTGTTTTTCTCCCCCCATTTCAGGGTTACACAGCACAGCCATTCCAAACTCTTCATAATTTACACAGTAATCAGTCTGTTCTCTTTTTTTCCCTCCTTGTGGTAAAGCTTTAATCAAACATCTCATACCCTCTACAAGCCAGAAATGTGTTATTCCGACAGAAAAACAAAAAAGCATGCAATTACTCCCAGAGGAGCTGTCCCTCCTCTCCACTACAGCTGCAGGAATGAGGGCACTATTCCAAACACATCCTCCTCCTTTCTTCTTTTGCTTTTTTCTCTGCACTGGAACCCCTCCTCCTCCAAACCATAATGACAGAGGATGTAAAGACGTGTTTTGTAATGTACACAAAGTAGAAGAAGAGCAACACAGTGCTGTTGTCCTCAATAGAAATGTCACCTTATGATTAATCGAGGGTTTATCCTGTAATTGCATTTGTCATTTGTAAAATTTATTTTGCAAGCCTATTTGTCATATTTATTGTTCTCCCATCCAAAAAAAAAAGTGTCATATTGAAATGGTAATGTCTACTAAAGGGATAACCGTGCTCAAAAGGAAAGCTGTCTGGAGAGCAAACAAATGTATGCAGAACCAGGCGTGAATTATTGCCCCTCAGTGCAGGAAAGGAGTGCAGTCTCTGCCTAATTTGTTGGTTATTTTAGAGCTTTTGTTAACTGCTTGAGCAAATCTTTCATCATCAAATGCATGAAAAAGATTATCATTATCATCCAGATAAGGAAGTCAGCAAGAAAAAGTGTTATGCTTTTGCTAACTGCAAAAACCATAAAAGCCTTTTACAAGGAAAGTCTGTGCTTTTTTTGTATTTTTTTTAATTGCTCACAGGAAAAGAGGAAGATCACAGAGAAGATTAATGGATGTAGTGAAGGAGGACATGCAGAGGGTTGGTGTGACAGAGGAGGATGCGAGGGCCGGGGTGGGATGGAGGCAGATGACCCGCTGTGGCGACCCCAAAAGGGGGCGGCCGAGAGAAGAAGAAAATAAAATTTTAGAAAATTCATAAATCACATTAAAATTAGGTGGTGCATGTCTTTTTTTTAGTTACCTAGCAGGTAGGTTGCTAAAAGCATCTTGAAGAACTTGACACAGCCTGGTGGCAAGGCTGCCTCAGCTGTTTCTGTCTCATCTAAACTTTATTCCAGAATGCTGAAATTGTGGCTCTGTGGGCAATATACCATCAGATGCATAACTCATTCTTCTTGGACCTGATAAGACTCTTTATATTTCTGATGCTGTATAATTTGGGGTTGTTTTGCTCATGCTGATACTGCGTGATATACAGTGGTGGACAGTAATGGAGTAAATTTACTTGAGTACTGTACTTAAGTACATTTTTGAGTATTTTTACTTTACTTTCGACTACATATATGAAGCTCGTCGTTATTCCTTCCTTTTGGCTCAGCAAAGCTTTGTAGTCCTCTGTTGCTGTTTTTATTTACTGAAATGCAATTGGCCGCACGCTATGCTCCTCACAAGAAGGGAAACCAATCACAGTCTCCGCTCACACCTGGGATTTGGAATTGTGC
>VUQK01024897.1:6694-28160 GCA_015106715.1 Bujurquina vittata
TACAACCTTAGATGAACTAGAAAATATGACATATTATACCATGTTATTTATTCATTTAACAAAAATTGAGCCAAAATGCAGAAACAGTGTGTGAAAAACTAAACAGACCCTTACTGCTTCCATAGGAATTAAGAGTGTAAGTAGCAGCCCAGTGCTGCTAATCAAAAGCACTTGATTAACTGATCATCAGTAAGTGTGACCACTTTTGCTGGCCAGGAGCATTCAGATGTGTGTTAACACGGTGCCAAGGAGGAAAGCAATGATCTTAAAGAAGTATACTGAGAGCAAATTATTCACAAGTGGAAAACATTCAAGACAGTTACCATTCTTCACAGGAGTGGTAGTCCCAGCAAGTTCCCTCTAAGATCAAATACTGTAATGCTCAGAGAAAATGCAAAAATCCAAGCGTTATATCTCACACTTTTCTCTCTAGAATGATCATGGAAGCATGGCTTAGGTTTGAAATGCTGCATCTGACTAAACCACAAGCTTTCTGGAACAATGTCCTTTTGGAAAAATTAGACCAGAGTGGAGATGTTGGTCTAATGGTCTTAATGCACAGTGGCAAATTTGGTGAAAACCAAACACAGCATATCGGCACAAACCTTATTCCAGCTGTCAAGCATGGTGGTGGAGGGGTGATGATTTGGGTTTGTTTTGCAGCAATAGGACCTGAGTAGTCATTGACTGGACCGTGAACTCCTCTGTATGCCAAAGTATTCTAGAGCTAAATGTGAGGCCATCTGTCCAACAGCGCAAGCTTAGCTGAAACTGGGTCATGCAACAGGACAATGATCCAAATCACAGCAGCAAATCTTAAACAGAATGGCTGAAGAAGAAAAGAATCAAGGTGCTGCAATGATTGCGTCAAGGTCCAGACCTCAACCTAATTAAAATGCTGTGGCAGGACCTTATGAAAGCTGTGCATAAATGCCTGCAAACCTCAGCGAACTGAAGCAACATTGTAAAAAAGAGTGAGCCAAAATTCCTCCACAACACTGCGATAGTCATACCTTATACTGAAAACCATTACTTTGTGTCATTGCTGCCGAATCATGGGGTGTATTTAGTTATTCACACACTGATTCTGTACTTTGGTTTAGTTTTTATTGAATGCATAATGACACTGTGCAAGTTGCCATGTTGTTGCTCATCTCAGCTTGTATATACTTAATTGTATGACCTGCTAAGGACCAGATCATTTTTATAGTGTCCTGACACACACACAAAAAACCCCTTAGAATTGTAAGAAGATATACTTTCTTTTTCTATTTTTATTAGAATTTAAGAAAGGCAATATAATTTATGACATTCTAATCATGAATTTAAGAAATTCTATTCTATTGGCTTATTTTTCCCTCATAACGAAGTGTATAGTTAATTTCACTTTTATACCAAATTTTACATTAGTACTGATGTCAAAAGAAACTGCTTTTAAACCTTTAGTTTTGCTTGTATGCAGTTCATCTGGATGTGGCTCTTAGCAATACTAAGATAAACTTTGAAAGTCACTTTCAGTCAAGGCTACCTCCAAATGTTATTTGAGGCTTGGCAGCAAAGTTTCATGACAGGTTGTGCCCCCGCTGCCCTAGTTGCCGCTTGGCCCTCCTTTGCTCTGTATGGTGAAAGCACTGCTCAGTACTGGCATGCCTGCAGAGAGGCTGTGTGTAGGGGGTGTGGGAGGGTGTTGGTGGTTATGTGTGTTGGGGTGAGTTGGCAGGGCCTGGTCAAAAAAACCCACAAAAAACACAGTCAAGCAGCAGTTGTGACTTACTCTAGGTTAAATAATTTCCTTCATCCTTCAACGATAAATAAAAAGGTCTAAAACTACTTGTTTTTAAATATGTGAACAAAGTCATTTCCACCAGATTTATTTGCTCATCATTTCAAAGCATGCCACAATACACCACTGACATCCTGATGACACTTTAAAGGGAAAATTAGTGAAATATGCCCTTCACAAAATGACAAAGTAAGTTACCAGTGCCTGATAAGATTGTTGATTTATGGAAAAGGCATTTTCAAAAACTCTGCTTTGATTTAGTTGACATTTAAAAAAGCATACTGCACCAATTCATATTTTCAACTCAGCAATTGAGAATAAGCACACAAAACAAGTATTGCTATACTTTAGCTACTAGCACAATTAAGTCTTGTTTTGAAATGAAAAAAAAAAGGTGACTTAGCCACATTGCTGATGTACATTACCATTCCTTCCTCAGTCTCAATGTGCAATATAAAATAGGATTTTTTTTGTTGTTGCCTTGAACAGCAGGAACAATGTCACTCAAGAGGATGGATTTAGGGGATGAGTGCATAAGGATGTAGGTTAATATTCTTCTTCTGTCACATGGCACACCCACACATACGCTGGTTATGTGTGGGCGCTTGTTGACATGGTATCGCAGATGCTTGTCTCTGGATGAGTGATCTGAAACCCTCATTTCGTTGTGTGCCTTGCACGATGACGATGAGTTGAACTTTTTTTTTATATATATTTATGACCACTAGGCTAGGCTTACATGTCATTGTTATTATTGTCCAAATAATGATGCTTTTTTTTTAGTAGCAAATGATGAAAAAAAAATTGTGAATTCGTGCTGATATACATTATAGTTTTAAGTACCACAGTTTTACATTTACTGCACTTCAACACTATTCATGATTTTAAAGTGGTTTGATTTAAGTCATTAACTCAACCACCACCAGAAAAATTAAAAGGTGAGGTTGAGAAAATGTGAGCTAAAATTTAATGCGGAAAATTAGCTGGGATTGACAGATTGATGCCCATTCATTTTTATTTTTCCGACGTATAATTACAGATGCAAGGAATTTGTCGTGATATTTAATGCATAACAATGACAAGCATGGCAAGAGAAAATTTTTAAAAAGTAAAATCAAGTACTGATACACAAGCTGTACTTGCTGACGCATACGCGCATGCACACACAGCCTCGTGCAGACACCGCAAGCACCTGCTGAGAATGTCTGTGCGTCTGGACATGACCCTGTCAAGAGTCTTCAGGAGATTAATTTTCCAGGCCTGTTTCTTCAGATAAAAACTGAGACTGAATTAGAAACGTGAGACAGGGGGAACAAATCTGAAAATGATATACATTTCAAAGGGATTAAATAAATCAGCACATTCCTCAGTTCCTTCATTTGTCCTTTGTTTCAAGCCAGTATTTTTTAAGGAAAGTAGACTGTTAGCCTTGTCAGAATGTATGAAGTTGCTTCAAGAATATCCAGTAGAAATTGTCAATGGAAAATGAATCCAGGGACTCCATGCAATAGTAATCAGGAGGTGGTGGTGGTGGGGGGGGTCCAAGTAATTTATCCTCCAAAGTAATTTCAGTATTTATGGGATTCACCTTCAAAATGTAATGTGGCATGCAGGTAGAAAAAACATAGGAAATGAGAAATCCACCAAGGAGAGTGTGGAAGAGGCAGAGAGAGGCAGTGAGATGGGGAGGGAGAGAAATCCAGCGAGGGAGTCATAAAGTAAGTCATCTCCACAGTCTGCCATCCAGACAGGTTTCCCGTGACCTCCAGCACCAGTGCCCTTCACATCTGACATTGTTTGGAGGACATGCTGGAAATATGAGGCTGTTACAGTCACCCCCATATTTGAATGCACTTATTATGTCTCTGTCTGGATAAGAGCATCTGTTAAATGACTGAATAGTAAATTGTGTGCTGAGGACAGCAGACTAGCAGGGCAGATAAAGGAGCTTTGTCTTAGTTACATTTCAGCAGGTAGCAGCATGGCTTAGACTGCCAACAGGTTTTGCTACTGTGCAAGCCTAATGGTGGATGACTGAGGGGAGGAGAGGGAGTCACTGGTAGAAGAGATGCGATTTTCCACTTGTCCAAGCAGTTTTCTGTGAAATTACATATGAGCTGCCTTGCACACAAAATGTATTGGATGGGCTAGATTTTGAAATATGCATTATCTGTTATGTGTCAGTTAATTGTGGAATGCAACAGATTGCATGACTTTGACAATAAATGCTGGGTTTGCGCAAACTTTTTCTAAGAATATTTTTTTACTCATTATTTGTATTATTAATATTCATTTTTCTGTCTTTTTAAAAAAAATCAATTTTCTGGGAGGACAGATTTGTGAGGTTGATAGAAATACAGTGCGATGCACTAAATGTTGAGTCTGAAAACAGAATAATGCTGCCTGTTAATTGAGTGAACATATTACTATTCACGGGCATTTAGAAAGGTGATATTTTCCATCAGGAATGTGGAAAAAATTATTTGATAGTGTGTTAGGGTATAGAGTGGAGCTAGCATTACTTTAGCACTTGTGAATTATTTTCTTATCCTATAATCCTGTACATTTTTGTACAAATTAGTTTGTTTTGTTCACATTGTGGGAAAACTGCCAACCCTGCATATTCTTTGTTTACGTTTAGTTGCTCTTTGGTGAAATTCACCTATGTCCTAATTTTTAAACCTGTGTTTCTTATTACTTTAATAAGATTTACTACACAGTGGAAAATGTTATTCTTTGCAGCCATTTATTGGATCATCAAGTTAAAATAACTAGCTGCTCTTACAGCATAAACCTCTTCATTTACAAATAATGGAAAGGAATCGATCAGAGTAATGATAAATATATTTGAGTACTGGTTTAGGTATCAGTAAAAGTACAATGATTACCCAAGCAGGCTGTTAAGTAAGATGCTGGCTTACATGTAGAGATAGAAAAAGGAAAGTTGCTTCTGTTTTTTTTTTAACTTATAAAGATTGTGTGTTTGTACTTGAACACCTCCCAGAACAGTTTTCTTTCAGCTGATCAGAATTCTTGGCTTGCCTTTCTTTTCCTTCAAATCTGCTATTTAAGGATTGCACCCCCTCCGAGCTATTGTACCAGTGCCACTGCTCTAATCAATCACAGACCATGCTGTGTGTGTGTGTGTGTGTGTGTGTGTGTGCGCGCGCGCGTGTGTGTGGGTGCGTGTGTACGTGTGAGCTTGCACATTCTTAAAGGGGTGTTTAGCTAATGCTATTTGAATGATTATGAGCCCTTAAACATCAAGCCTATTGCCAAATTGCCCTTGACACAGAAATATGTTGTTAGCTAAGATAATGTGCTGCCCATTATTTTAGGCTATAGTTCTCTGCCAGAATGCAGGATTATTTGGAGCTTGCAGGGTGGCAGCAGCTGCACACTTAGAGATACACAGAACATGGAACAGGGAGCATCTCCACCATTATGTTGCCAGTTATGGAGACAAAAAAGAAAATTGTAGGTTATACCTAAAGGAAAAACAAAACAAATGCTACCTACCATATATATATTGTATGAATTCTAACAGTTTTACACAAAACAATAGTATTTGCAGGAACAGCTCATTTAATAATTGCTCTTAAAATAATAACGCACCCTGGGGGTTTAAAAAACAACTTTTACGCAAGGTATAGTAGCTAAAAAGATTTGCTTTGCACTTTCATGTGGTACATTTTCAAACTTCTCAAGCTTTATTTCTCAGTAAATGCAAGAAAAGACTTCTTTCTTTAGCCTGGTGAGTTACACATCAAAAGGAGGTGAAGGACAATATATTAAATGTGAGAAAGTACAAGTAATTTTACAAAAATATAAAAGTTTTTCTTCATATGGTAACTATAGCTCATGCATATCGTGCATGTCTGTTTTGTGGGGGTGGTGCTAGTATTGTGCATGCATGCAAGTCGTTCTGTATTGTATTTCAGTATAATTCAGATGTCCAAATATTATAATTAGTTGTGTCATGTCCTCTCTGAGGAGGCTTAGAAGAATAATGGTTCAGGTTAAATAATGGTCTCTGATAATACAGATAATAGTTCGATAACTATGGCACTTTGAGTGGTCAGTGGGACCAGAAAAGCTCTGCATAAATGACAGTCCAGTCCATAACTACAGTCACGACCATTTACAGGGTTTGAAAAATACAGAAGTCCAAAAGACGAAGCTTGCCACAGGGTTTAAGCGTGCTGAAGAAGAAAAATGCCAGGATAGTATATGTACATTATAAGATGTTTGGATGGCAAATATGGCTTGTGTGGTTTTTCCTCTGCGTGTCCCCTCTGCTCTTTCCCGCAGCCCCATTTTCTGTGTCACTCTGCTTTTCATAACCTGCTCCATGTCTTTCATCTCCTTTTGTCTCTCTCCCTGCAACATTACATTCTTTCTCTTCATTTCTCTCTTCATCTCTTTCCACTCTATTTTCTGTCTTTCCCCCTGTATTCGCTCACTTTTCCTGAGACTCTCCACTTGTCTCTGCTTCTCGTGTGTATACATACATCTTTGGATTTGAGCCAGCGTCATTTTGAATTTAATGATCAAAATATGACTCAAATAGTGCATAGATACAAACAACATGTGTTTACAACAATTAGGAAACTATAATTATACTAGGTGTTTGTGTTGTTAAATTGGGCCTTTAGGGCCCATTGTAATTGCCAAAGAAAATATGTGTCTGTTAAAATTGGTCCTACATTGTTGTTGTTAGTGTTAAGCAGCACAGAGACAGAACAGAGACACAAAACTCTTTCGTGCTCATGTCCATCTCTCCCCCATCTCTCGCCTGCCTCATGAACTGATCATGAGAATTGAAAAAAGCAAAATTAGTCATTAAAGATTTGTGACACAGGTAATCAAATAAGAAAGTCTGGTATTTTGGCAATGTGCAATATGAGATGGCACGGCTCGCAACATGAGAGTCTTGGGTTCTCTCTGTGGTTGTGTTGGTTCTCTTCACTTTCTCCCACAGTCCCAAAGACATGTGCTGATTGGTGATTCTAAACTGGAATAAAGTGAATGGTAGCATGAATGGCTGTCTGTCTCTCTCTCTGTGTTAGCCCTGTAAGAGACTGGCAACCTGTCCAGGGTGTACCCTACTTTTCACCCCACAGCATGAACTGTGAACCATCATTGAATGGATGGATGGATGGATGGATGGATGGATGGATGGATAATTCATTTATTTTATAGTTTTTCTCCTCATGACTTTAACGATAGGTATATCTATACAGCCATTGCATCTGGGCAACTGGGACCATTAATAATGAGAAAATGCAGTTCCTTTGGGTTTGGGTGCAAAAATATTACCCTTAAAATGTATTTACAGAAAAAAGCATCTACATTTCTTTCCACAATATTGTTATTTCTTTGATGTCATGGATATATTTGTGATTTGCATGTTTTTGGGTTTGTTTGTTTTTTTTAAAAAAGGGTAAAAGCAAAACCAGAAAAAAAGTACAATCACATTTCAGATAAACTAACTTACATCAGTTACATCAAGTGTAAATATTATTTTAAAAAAATGGTACTGAATGTTCATCGTATCATTCAGGGGGATATTATTATGGATGGGTGTCAAAAAGGGGAGTCTGGAAATCTGGTGGTGGTTGTAGCAATTAAACCAGTTTGTGTTTTGTGGAAAACTGTACAAATAGGTGTCCAATGCATGACAATAAATAAATGGGAACACAGCAGCTGAGACCATTTCTGCATCAGAGGCTTGCCTTGGGTAAGACTGTGTCTGGAAGAATAACAAAACAGATGCATTGTACACAACCTGGCTGATGCATTCCACATAATACATCATTTAATCATTGAACCTTTGGCTCTACGAGAGAAGAGAGGAGAGCGAGGGCTAGAGAGGGAGCGACAGAGACAGAAATAAATGGCTCAAAATGAATTCTGAATCCATGAGAAGTCATATTCATATGAAGCTTTAATTTTAGAATCCTCATGAAGCAAAATGACCAAATGTATTATCAGCCAAGACTAATCCTTTTTATATAAATCCCTACTTTTCCCACTTTGTCTTGCTATGAGAGGTCCTCTGTGTCTGCTGGATGCTACTCGCTCTCTTTATTCTTCCATAAAAACCATCAAATATTATGTGTGTGTGTGGGGGGGGGGGGCGCAATCTCATCCATCATGATCAATGTCTCCATGTGACTATCATATCATTTGAAAGCAAAACCTTACTTACCTTACCTGCAGTTCCCAATGAAGCAGAAAATAAGGCCAAAACATAGTCTGAGCATTACAGAGCATAAAACTGAATTGGAAAGCCAAGTAAAACAATAAATATCAAGTAAATAGACAACCCATGTAATGGATTGTGCACAAGAACCTTTTGGATAATGCAATTCTCTCTTTCAGGCAGACAACATACTTACTGCACCGAACTGGATTTCTGGTCAGTTCATATTGGGTGTGTTTATAATCCCATTATAGCTCATCCAACTACCAAAGTTTGATTCAATTTGAGTAAAACATGACTTGAGAGGCAGTTTGACAGACGAGACAAAAGTGAGATAAAAGAAGTGCCAAAAAAATAAGTCAAACAGTCACATGAGTAAATCCTCTAATAGCACTAAGAGTAAAATGCTTTGGCAGGGAGTTTTGGTTGGCAGGGGTCTGAGGAGGATTATTTTTGCTGAAGTGACAGCTAACGCGTGAGAATATTGAGCTGGTTAAGCTACCTCCAGGAAGGATGATATGTGGCAGCGTGGCAAGAGTGACCCCGTCAATTCCATCCCACCAATTATTTATTCCAGATTCCTCTAATAATTATTGTAAATGTTTCCAATTGTATCTGCTGCTTCTCTAAGTCTTGCCTTTCTGGTAATATAGTAATAAAGAAATTAGAATAAATAGTAAATAAATAGTAATAAACTGACAAATCTAAATTATTCACTCATTTATCTAGTATAAAGTCATAGTGTTTTTCTTTGATTTTTAAGATGCAGATGATATATAAGCTGGGCACATATGGCAAGAAACGTGTTTGGGAATGAATGAGAGCATAATATTGTGACAATAACTGTGTGGAATAATTAAGGCCATCAATAACATGTGATTCATCATGGTGAATCACTTTGTCTAGCGATCAGACATAAGAACATATTTGCAGACATGACCTGATTATGAATCATACTACCACTTTTTCCCACCATCGATAGAACAGTGTGCACAGAAATATCTGCACTGCCCATATAGTGTTTCTTATACTCTAACGAATTCGAATCTTTTGGGAAGGTTGCTGTTCAATCCAGTGAAGCACAAAAAGGTTGTTGAAGGCCAACTAGATTTAATCTTTAATCATTCATTTTGGCTCATAATCTCATCATCAACTGGGCGTGGTGTCTGACTTTTTTTTTTAATTTTTTTTTTCAGTGTAGCTGTTAGTCAAATGAGGCCACTGAAATCAGCCTTGACAGATTTGGAGCATGTTACAAGCCCTGTTTGTCACAGGCTGTACCTGCCACTCAACTTGCAACAGAGAGAAAAAGAATAGGAGAAAAAAAAAAGACCATTTTGTCATTTACCTTTTGAATATTTAGGTAACCTGAAAAGAAGCAATTTTAGGGCTCCCTGGGGCTTAAATGGTGTGCCTTGATTTTGTTGAAAAGTACTGCAACCCACACAAAAAGACTGTACTAATTCCATAGTTTTGACTAATTGCTTATAATGCCAGGCCAAACTTTATATAGTTCATGACTGAAATCTTAATGATAGGTTTGCACTGGATGAAGGAGCTGCAAAGTTCCCTATATGTGTGCACTAGTTTTGTGTGAAATCTCAGAAAGATGTCAATATTAACATTTTTTTAAAAAGCATTTGGAAATTCACTACTGGCACCTGCTCTTACGCAACATCACCCAACGTCTGCCGGGTCTTTACTTCTGTGACTGAAGAGCATCCAGAAGATATACTTATCCAAACATCTGCAACCAGCAGTTAAACTGTTTAAAGCCTTTGCATTATGATTTTGAATGCTTTTAGCCTTAAGTAGGTCAGTCGTTTCTGACAAAACCTCAAAACCATGACTCCTTCAGTCCTCTCTTGATTGCCTAATTTAAACAGGCATGGACTGACATGGCAGGTGATGATTTCAGTGTGTGGGTGCTTATAAAACGGCAGTTTTTTTAAAGCATGCACCTATACTTACCTCCCTGCACTTTCTTTTTTCTTTAAAGCTTGCCTTTTGCAATGTAATAATCTGACCACAGTAACAAGGACACATAGCATTCATGTGTGCTCATCGGAAATTGGCTATATTAAAAATGCATATGTATATTATGGTTCAAATGGACAGCTTTTATGTTTAATGTGTTTTCAAACGGAACATATTCCTTCAAAGAGCATCCACAGCAGGATACAGGAAGTGTAGAGGAAGGTAGCAGGGGGTGTAGTCTTCTGCCTCTTTCTCATATTCTCTTCACATAATCACCTGCAACAGGATTAGTTCAGGGGCTCAGGGTCTGCCACTTGGTTCTAAATATGTTTGCCAAAAGCCCCAGCTGGCCTCCCCTGGTATTTGGACCAGGTACTCCAAGTCCTCCCACCCCTAAGGGCACGCCATGCCTCCATCTTTTTGTACATCCTTCCTTACACCCAAGCTCATGTACAACACTGACTTTTCTCTGCATTTTATTCTCAATGAGGAGAGATGCCCCAAAATGATGTCTATCACTACTTGATGTCACTCCAGTAAAAAATGTAATTTGCATTTGGAGAGATGAAACAGACAGACAGGGAGAGCGACAGATCATGGGATGAAATCTGTGTTTCACCAGTGAATGCGGCTTTACTGACTGTGCTCATGTCATGCGACTGAGGTCAGTTGTCATGCATTTTGCTTCCTGCAGTGTCATCATTTGCTGATTGAAGGCTGTAAAAGTGCATTTCTGTAGTTTGTAAATAACTGCGCTTATCTAGCAAACTAGTAATCAAACTAGCTAAGAGTTGCAAGCCCAGCCAGTGACCATGAAAGTTGCAAGTGAAGCACATTTGAGGGAGAGAAAAAAGAACATTAACATGAACAGAACATTTCTAAAATGCATATGCTGTGCATTTTATGCAGATAGCTTGTCTTAAGCAGGAAAACTGTTGTTGTTTTTTCCACAAGAAACCAATCAGGGTGGGCAAAAAAATGTTTAACATTTAGGAACAACAGGAACATCACACCTTGCAGCATAATGTTAAATTTGCAGTTTTTAAGCCAATAGTTTATTATTTCTAAGAACATCTAATCACGCTTCTGCTCTTTCTATTCTTGCACACAAAATATTTTAAAAATTAAATGATCACTTATTGGCTTTGAATTGACATCCCAGTAACCAGCCTGAGTGACTGGTGCCTTGAGGTTTTCTAAGGCTTAAGAGGGAGAAAAAGAGTCAAGTCTGTATAGCAGAGTAGCCTTTTATAGCAATATGCAATCACCTTATAATGCAATGCACTCTTCATTCCATACCAATCATTTTGAAAAGTTCACGCTTATTCACCTCGCATCTTTTCATTTTGTTGTGTGTGGCTGAAGGCTTTCTGTGAGTATTGGCTGGCTCTTGTTATACGTCTCTCTATGTCCAGATTTGTAGCCTGTGCAAAACATTCTTCCAAATGCGCGTGCATTCACGTGAAGTGCACACACCCCTTTCATATGAGGATAAAATAGGTGTAGCAAATAGCATCAATACTATTAATTTTTGCATGAAAAACAAGGTTTTGTTGCTATAAAACGCCACATAGCTTTTAACACTCTAAATACCTGGAACAACATGAAGCAAAATGTGAGTGGAATAAGAAAGCCGAGCAGGCATCCTAAACTTATAACTCTAGCTTGTGAAGTTGCCAGTAATAATTAGATATTTGATAGGAATTCATGTAAAGGACAAAAAGCTGTCATTTTATTGTAAATAATAGTGTTTTTTTAAAAATCTTTTTTTTTTAAATGGCCAATGCTTTACAGGAATGTAAATCTCTTTTTATGCAGAATGTAAGAATCTGAACGTGTATGTCCAAATCCAAAGTACTGCAGTCAAACAGACATATGTACATCGATCTCAGGTCAAGCATAAAAGACTGTGACTCTAACACCTTGCAATCCTGATAATCTCTCTATGCTTATCAGCGCGGGAAGACTAGGGAAAGATAAGAGCATCCTGCTGTTGCTTATCCCCTCACAGCATGGTCACCACACTGATCAGAAGAGGAGGACCCAGGTGGAGACCTGGAACAGTGTCATCATCAGTGCTCAAACAGAAACGAAACAGTTTGGCCCAGGCACCAGCAGTTGGATTTAGCCAAGTTGGGAAATGCCAGCCAAATGCCTTTTTGCTCTTCTTCATTCCATGCTCTCCTCCCATAACAATATCAGTGCCCCTTCCATAGATGGAGAGAGGACTAATATTGAAAAGCCAGGCCAGACAAATAAGAGCAAAGTGTACTTAGCCACCTGTGAACCAGCTGGAGAGGAGATGGCCATAAGATGGTATTTGGTCAGAGATTTTGTCTCATAAACAAAATGGATGAAAACAACAGAAGCACTGGACCTGCTGTTACACAGAAAATCACACAGATCCTTTCTCAAAATTACAAATGGATGGCAGTGCCTCGCAACGTCAAGTCATCTGTGACCTGATGGATAGTGTGTGCTGTGTTGATTAAGTCTTACTGATCAAAATAAAGATGACCGCTACACTTGTCACATGAAGGTATAATTATAACATTTCCAGCTGAAGTTACCAGCTTACTTACTTAAATCTGTATTAAGTTTATTTAGATTACCTCACATCTTGAGTATGTCTCCATACAATTTGCAGAGAAAATGTCTACCCAGACCTTGCTAATCAGTGCTCAGTCTGGGGCGATTACTCAAACTGTGTTACAAAAGCGCTCAAATTCAAAATATCTGCCTTGAGGCTTTGTTTCACTGTTAAATTGTTAAATAATGGACAACTGCAGGGTAATAACCACAGCAAGTTGCTGATTATTGATACCCAAGTCAAAAAAGTGGACCAAGGCAAGAAGTATGACCAGTAAAATAATAATCAGCTGTTTTAGGTCCCTTTTTTTAGTTGTCCAGTGTAAACTTCATCAAAAAAACAACACAAAAACAAAAACAGAAATCAAAACAATAGTAAATGACTAAATTGTATAGTAAATAGTGGATGCAATTTGATCAGCTGCTCTTCGGTGGTAGTCATGGAAACATTTACATTTGGTGAGCAGGAAGACACTAAATTAAACTGTTCAAAGAGTTTGAAAAAATTGGATTGCATTGCAGTCATTTGACATTTTGTATACAAAATTGTCTACAATCTTATCAGTGCAAAGGTCTGGAAAAATAGGATTAAAATATGTCCAAAATAAATATAAAAAGTCTATGACTATATAAACCAATCTCAATCACTAAAAATAAAAATTCTTAAAAAAAAAAAGGGCAGTAGTTCAAAGAGAAAGTGTCATGGATCTTTCAGGATGCCCTGGGCTTTTTTTGAGGCAGTGGGAACTGTGAAGATCTTCCAGGGAGGGAAGAGGGCATCTGATGATCTTCTGGGCAGCCGTGATGACCTTTTTTGTCCAAGCAAGCTGGTAGTCAGCAAACCATCATTAGCTATGCTACCACCCACACGCATGCCCTCATGTTACCAGTGGAGAGCAAGCCCACAGAACATGAAGGGGTAGTTTGTGAGGCTCGAGTCTGCCAGCAAAGTAGAACCAGCAGGGAAGCTACAAGTACGAGCCTCTTCAGAGCTGAGGACTGCGCTGCTGCTGCAAGAGAAGACTGCGTTCTGTGAACAGGATGGGCAGTGCACTCATTTGAGGACTGTGCTCTTATATGACATAGTTTCTAATCATACTCGTGCCACTAAATCTAAGGTGAAGGGGTATGAATTTTACCTGTGGCCAAACCTCACAGATTGAATGACTGCTGGAACAGAGCTAACAATAGCCCAGGCAGGCATGGTGTTATAAAGACCAGCAGCACGGGGGTGTATAAAAAAAAACACAGATTGTCTGTAGCCAGGAAGGAAGTGAGGTACTGAAATCTGTGATTAAAGCCAGCCTCGGTTATCATGTCACTGTTTTTCACTGGGTCAGAATTTGATTGAAAAGTATCAACCTAATTGGTTGAATACGTTTATGCAAAGGTTCCACGTTCTGCTCTCCAGGCTGAGTGGCTAGTCTATAGAGAGTGAGAGGGTAATGATTATGTGATGATGAACAAATATAGAAATCAAACAGCTTAGCATGTCATCACCATGGTCTCTGGTTTGTGCCTTTGTGGAATTTCAGAGGATGCTCTAGAGAATAAATCTGTCTATTTAAAACTGGGGACAAAACCAACTAATATGCAATTAGTGTAATTCTTGACAATCAGTATTTCTGTTTTTATCATGTGCAGTGAAAGTGTAGCTGTCAAATATGGAATATTAACTCTATATGCATCATAACATTACACCTCAGATTCCTCTTTACAGTTTTCTTCTTTTTTCCCCTTTAGGACGTGTAAATATTCCGTTATTTTTTGTTAATAATTTACTACTAATTGCTATTTTATAAAAACAATGTAATCACTCATAACATATTCAAACTAACTCACTATGTTCAATTATCTGATCTACCCTGACATCAGTCCACCCTGTGCTCAGTGTTAGCACTGATCAGCATTAATCTAATCAATTATAAAATCATTTGACAAGCCAAAGGCTACACAAATCTTACACTAACTGAGCTCTGTAAAGCATGTCATGCATTGTAATGAGAGTAATTGATAACATCCCACAGCCAGAGCCATTTGTGTGGCAACCGGGGCAGATGATTTCAAATATTGAGCATTCAGTAAGAGAAAACCACCATAGCATTGTTACTAATTATACATTTCTGAAGCTACAGGGGTATGCTCCCCTGAGGGCTGACTTTCCTTATCCCTGATGCACATGCTCAGAGGCATCATATCTATGGTAATATTGGCTGAGCTGTGATTGCATTCTGCCCGATATTCTGCAGTTCATTAACCTATAGCTAAAAAACTCCCCAGACAGTTGATCTAATGGAGAGGACACAGTGCTTTATCCCCTCTGCTCCAATAACTAAAGAGTAAAGATAATTAGGGCCCAGTTAACAAGAGGAGATGCAGATTCTCTTTTTGCATGATATAGTTCAATTATAATTTCCTCCCAGTGGGTTTAACATTCTTGGGAATATTCACCATGTATACCCAAGGGTCATCCAAATACATTCCATTGACTTTCACTGGATGGCACAGATGTTAGTAAAGTGTAATCCTTTTGGTTATTGCATGTCAATAACCACAACTCAGATGAAATCCTTCATTTAGCTCACACTGAGAACAGCACCAGAGAACGTTGACCCTTCTAATAAGGTGGAAAAGTAAAAAGGAGTATAACAACGCTGATGCATAATGGATTAGCCCAGGTTTGCAAGCTGAATATCAAGCAAGTCCTCTAGTACACGCAGGCCACCTGAGCTCTGTTACAACAGAGTTGTTTAGGTGAGAAAAAGTCACTAGGTGAACACCCACCTTGACACTCACTTTGACACATGATATAGATAAATGAAGCATACTAATGAGCTTTCCAGAGGCTTCCCACCCAAAAGTAATAATCTTGGTACTCATCCCTGTTCAGATTAATTTTATAATAAAAGTAGAATAGTCAAAAAATGTCAGAACAAGAGATACCTCTGACTACTGAACACCAATATGATCAAATTATATAAATGTAAATACTTCATAGTTCATTTCTCCTTATGCTAAGTTAAGTAACATGTACAATAATTGCAACTAAGAAAAGGCAGTGCTGCAGTGTTATGTTTAAGCTGGAAAAACTGATCAGGTGGTGTCACAACGTTGGTATTCTCAATGACTGCAGCCAAGATGTTCACATAAATACACAGATGTTGAATGGGTGGAGGATGTCAGAGTGAAAAGTTGCTGCAGCTGGTGCCAAGATACACAGTGTTTGGAAATAGACACAGGTACACATACCCGGCGCTGCCACGAGGTACTGGCACATGTTGAAGTGGACTTGGCACTCAGGCTTGCGAACAGATGTTAATCCAGGACAGATAATTACATCAGTGAGTGAGCAGACATTTTTCCACTTAATTTCCGTCTTTTAAAAGTGTGACTTTTCCCCAGAGGCACTTGCTAGAGAGATGCCCCTGGATCTGTTACCTGGGAAGAAGCCTAAAGCACCCCCATTGAGATTCTTGATCACCGGGATTTTATGTGACCTCGTGCTCAGTGGGGGGGTCAGTCAGTGTGTCAGTGTCACTTCCACAGATGTGTTGCACGGTGTGTGTGTGTGCAAGAGAGGAGGCAAATTATCCGACTATTACATTTCTTTCATTTATGACCTTCCACAGTTTAATCATGCGCTACAAAAGGCTTTTATTTTGTTGTGAAAAGATGCCTTTTATTGGCTATTCTATTCTTTAGCAAGTTTCTTAAGCAACTTATTTCATAAAATCTTAAGAATATAAAATGGAAGGAGTAAGAAGCAATTAATTTTTCCCATCTCCCTTAAGTTTACTTTAAACACAACTTTTTCTGTGTATCCACCTGCTTTAATGAGTCTCACATGCACCTATATGTCAGCATTTCACTTGCATTTATATCACAGCAGGTGTGTGTGTGCTTGTGCGTGCGTGCGTGTGTAGTGTGTGTGTGTGTGTGTGTGTGTGTCTGTGTGTGTGTTATATAAAAACGCATGATAGAAAGAAATGCCACTTCAACAAATCCAGATTATTCTTCATTATTTTCTTTGTGCAAAACAATAATCAGATTAGATGAGAATAGGACAATTCATCAGCAGCTCTTCATCGCAATTTTGCAACCCGGATCCACAATGATGCAGTGGGAAAATGGTTCTCTCTGGCCCAGGCCACAATAAATCTCACTTTAAATTAAGTTAGCATGTTCTGTTACATTGCTTAATGAGCTGAGCAAGTCAACAATATTGTAGTACTCTCACTGACTGATTGGTGACAGCAGCTTTACTGCCTTCACAAGGGCCTCAAAAGGACAACATGGCTTGTTATGGCAGATGCTTTCATCATTTACCCCTTGCAAACAAATGTGGCATCGGGTGCCTTAATACTCAATAAAGTTGAGGGAGTCATCTTAGGAGGACCTCAGTTGTATCATGCTTGTGCTGTGTTGGTGTGCACACGTGCGTATGTTTGTAGGTAAGTGTACAGGAAGGACGCAGGACTGCATTAGGGAAATTTACAGTCCATAAGACATTAGATAATTCATGGTGTGGAACCACGCGATAAATAAAAGCACAAGCGAGAGTAAATAGTCTGCAGCAATGAGTATCACACTTGAATAAGACCTTCCACAGACCTTCTTGACTTTGACAAAGCAAGTGTGCACCAATAACTCCTCCCTGCCTGCTGTCGGTCTGGAACTATAAGTACCCACTTCTCACGCTCTCCAGTAGGTCTTCAAAGGAAATTTTTCTATGAGTCACTTACCTAACATTCATCTAAAACCTTGGATTTTGTTGCTGAGTTTTCTCTGTCCTTCTAGTAGTACTTTCTCCTTTTTGGAGATGAGAATAGACATTTCTTCTTATATTTCTTCTTATTGACAGCTGCTAACTGTACAAAGTTGAAATTAAAACCATTCCATGAGGTATAATTAAATGTAGAGGCCTATGCTGTGGGAAATGAAGTGTGCAGTATTGAGCAGTGTTGATATCCAAAAAAAACCCTTTCCAATCGATCCTGAGTAGAACTTAGCTTAATGTCCTTGGAAAGTGCGGCAGGTAATCTATTAAGTTATTAATCTGTGAAGGACCAAGGAATGCTGAGGCACATTGTGATTCCTATGGGAATTCCTCTTGCGCCAAATCATTTGCCACAACCAAACTCTTCTTAATCTAAACTCCAGTGCAGGGTTGCTGTATTAAGAGGCAGTTTTTCCTCCTGACTTTTCAGAGCTTAAACTATAGTGAAGAGGGCAAAGAGAATGTGATAGAGGACTGACTTGGGATCCTGAGGGAATTAATTTGCCATAGCATTCCACTGACAGGAGGACATGACAAAGGGACATGCTCTACGACACAGGAAACATGGTTAACACTTCTAATCATCTATAGTGTAAAAGTAGAATTGCCCTAACACTTGCAAAGTAAAAAAAATGTATATATATATATATATATATATATAATCACTGTTTGAGGGCTTGTCCTCCTGTCACGAAAAACAAGCAATAGTACATGGTGAAGCACTTCACATACAATTTAAATTGTGCCATTTCTGACACATCCCCTCTGATAGTGTTCAAACCATTGAGCTCAAATGGAGATGGCACTCAGCCGGGCACTTTCCTGGCCTCAAATATGTGACAAATTCATTTTATAAAAGGTGCAGGTGGCAGATGAGGCCCTGCAATCGAGTGTGAGCACATATTTCTCAGGTGCCTGGCAGGGTCTCATTGGAAATGCCAATATGCTCCATACGTTTTTAATGGCTCGTCAAGGAGCAGGAATGATACTATGCCAGGCCACACATGTTTTACAATGGCTTAACATATTCTATGTGTGCCATAATCAGGCAGAGAAGAGCAAATGGCAGAAAGCTAAGAGAAAGGGGGAAAAAAATCATTGATATGGGAGGAGGAAGGGTATGAGTTTGAGGTGTGTGAACAGCAGATTGTGCTTCTCTGTCTCCAGGGTCAGGGTTGTGTTTTTCTCCATCTTCTCCCCATGTCCCAGAAGAATCCTAAGCTCAGCAACAATATGGCTCAATTTCGGCAGCCATTGCTCCTACTATTCTCCAGTGGCATGTAAGGAGGAATTAAAAATCTGTAATATCTGAGGAATCACACACCCAGACACACTGACCTGATATGTGACATTCTAGATTCACACGTCTGGAACTTTTTCTGGAATTCTGCTCTGGGGAAAAGTCCTATTCAGCAAAGTGTCTTAGTTTCTGGAAGAGCAGTGCTTGAACAATGTGTTAGGGGTTAGATGAAGATATAAAGCCTTTTATATTGTATACAGGTGGTCTAACATACATATTTATACTCAGTGCCCCCATATTGCCTATAATTTATAATTCAAGAGGTGTTACAAAAATTTTGAATGATCTGTTTAATAATCACGCCCATTTTATACTCAAATTCTAAATTAATGGAACAATTGACTGACAAGTAGTGTTCTTGCCAGGGCAGAGCTGCTCCCTTGTTATTTCATGATAAATGAAGTAGACATAATATCTGAAGTTAATTTAAAGTGTTTAATGTGTATTTTAATGTAATTTTAAATATGAGGGCCAGAGAGATGTTAATGCAAGTGAGGGAGGCCATTATTAGGCTGATTCAACTCAATTCTATTCAATTTTATTTTAAAATGCCAAATCACAACAAACAGTCACCTCCAGGCGAACTATATTGCAGGCAAAGCCCATAAAAAAAATTACAGAGAAAACCCAACATATATTTGTTTAATGTATGCACCGCAGGACATTTCCTGGTCCAAAAACTTTACCTGATTTAGTACAAAAAAAAAACATATATTGATATAATTGGTATATATGAGAGATTATTTTAAGATTCTTAATGGAAAAAATGACAATATTTTTAGATGGTCTAAGGAAGCGCTGTGCTTCCGGTGCGTTTGACTCCGTATTTTGTTGCTGATCAAACAAAGTAAATGAGGTAGACTGCCACTGTTTTGGCTCGTTGCTGGTAGGCTATTCTGTGCTTCAATCTAGGGCTTTAAGAGAATCATAACACTTTTTTAGATTGTGTTATCCTGTTAAATTAACACTGTTGGGTGCACAGGGTTGAGCAGGTGACTGATATGGTGCAAAGTTATGGCAGAGGCCTGAGTTTGAATATGTCCTGAGCCATTTGCTGCTCCAGCATTCCTATTATAATAAAGGCTAAAGAGCCCCAAAACATACTTAAAAAACTTGATACTAATAATGTTACAGACAAGAAGGACTATAATGTTTACTTCCTGACTCCCTCTTTAACATAAATTTTTTTGTTATAGCCATAGCTGCTACTTTAATGATAGTTTAACAGACACCTAATGTGGATGTTGTGCTGCACAGTTGGACAAAAGACAGTTCCAATAATGCATGCGTTAGGAATAGCTTCACATGTCATTTTGCTCTGCAAATACAGAAGCACTTCAGTTCAGTGGCGGCTGCTGCAGGCCGCTCGTGAGCTAAACGACACACGATAACTGTTCATGTTACTTCACAACTTGTGCTAACAAAGCATCCATTGACTCATATCTCTGTTCACACTCACAATATTCTGCACACTCGCTTGACTAGTCATGTAGTAGGCTGCTGGTGATTACCCTTTTGACCCCCTAAACCATTTGCTAGGTGAAGCACTGTTTCCGCAATGAGTTCATGTACAGCATTTAAACTGCAACCTCCAACATTCATGACAGTACATTCCTCTAACACATTTCTTCTACTTCTATGTCGCTCTGCAAATACATCCTTACAACACTTTGGCTCACCTGCAAATACAGAAACACTTCAGTTCAGTGGGGGGTGCACTCTGCAGGCCTTTCATGCACTAAATAACACAGAACTCCTGCAACTTATTCAAGACCCCGCCCCCCACCCCCAAACTACCCCACCCAGTGCCTGCGTGAGCTCCACTCATCTGAATCATAATTAATCTACTAAAATATGTCAATGAGCACACGTGCCACTGTGAGGATAAATGAACACAGTAACAATAAGCAACCCAAGAACATCAAATGAAGAAGAGGTGGGTGTCCAGTATTTCTTAAAGTACATTTATGTGTCCGGCCATACTGTGGGTCCCACAATTGGATTAAGGCACTTTTGGCTGCTCCTTTATTTCCCAAGGGGTTGCCAGAGCGGATGGATCCACATGTTTGATTTGGCATAGATTTGACACCAAATGCCCTTCCTGACACAACTCTCCCATTTATTCTGAGGGACTGGCACTACGAGTACATTAGATCCCCGCAACGTCCCCCCGGCTTGGTTTGCATCTATTGAGTAATTGCTAGTCGTTAAAAGGCCAACATTAACATGTGTGCTGGCCAGCGTAAGATTTATGATAACTGTTTAATGCTTAAATATTGTTGAGACAGGAGCTTTACTGACCTCTCAAAATTCTTAATAACATTATGAACGTCAATTGCTTCAGCCGCTTGTGAGGGCGGGAATGTGTGCCTGTCTGTTAGAGCGCTGTGTAAAGATATGTGTCTGAGGAGGAGTTGAAGACGGCACGGCTGCTATTGATACTGTTACAAATGAGTATCTAATCCCATAGTCATTTTTAGTATTGATTAATATCAGTTTTCTTTGACAATAGTACAGGAGACCAGCATGTTACACAAGCTGCTCCTGGCCATGCTTTCACTGCTCCGAGATCAGTTACCATCTGTGCATTGTGTGGAAATAGAGCTAACATTCACAAGTAGATGACTGCGCCGTGGTTTATCAGAGTTAGCGTTAGTAAAACTTTCAGTATCTAATTCAACTAGAATTTTCAGATTAGCATGTATGACAAAAAGCTTGGTTGAACAAATATACAAAGTTTAAAAATCTATTTTGCTAGTACACCTTCTTGTCACACAATGCTTAAGTAATTTAATTCTCCTGTGATTCAAAAAGAAAAAAAAAATTAATTAAAAA
>VUQK01024899.1:0-25840 GCA_015106715.1 Bujurquina vittata
CGTTACAATCATCTGACAGGTGCACGTGGACCACTTTGTTCTTAGAGCCCCGTGTATGCTACCTGCATATGGCCACACCCCCAGTTCTCTACATAAGGAAACACCGTTCCCTCCAGGTGAAGCAGAGAAGGTGGTGCCAGTGACAGGAAGCAGAAAAACGAATGGAAGATCATTTAAGATAAAACGAACAATGGAATATGTTTGAATTGCATGTAAGGCTAAAGTCTTACACGCAATTTAAGTTTTAGGTTTGTTTACAGAATTATAATTCTGGGCATCTATTATTGGTAGAGGTAGTATTCATTTTAAAGACTTGCTCAACTGTCCTAAGAAAGCCAGGCCTTCATTTTTAGGCACTTTTAAATCTACGTGTAAAGCAAGTTCAGGTATGAAAATGCTGACAAATGATTGAGCGTCTGAGCTTTAAATGAGGACCAATGTGCCTGCAAATCCTTTGTGCAGCCAGTCTTTCCTACTCGGATGGCCACGAGTGAAAGGGAGGAGTTTAAATACCTGGGGACAGCCATCCAAAGGCGGAGCATGCAGGGAGGGTGGAGATGAGTGTCAGGCTGACCTGTGACAGCAGAGCAGCAGTGAGGGAGGAGGGAGAGTGGACATACTGGACAGAGGATGCTGAAGATGCAGCTGCTCGGCAGGAGGAAAAGACCTCAGCGGAAGATGGCACGAAGGACAAGCAGAGGGCTGGAGTGACAGAGGAGGATGCTGGGATAGGGCGGATGATCTGAAAGGAGGCGGGAACTGCTGGGTTCAGTGAGCGAGTGTTGCTACCTCCTGATGTTGAGAAGCTTTGAGGCCGGTGAGAGAGAGAAGGCGTCGTGTTGCATTCAGGAAAACCTGCTCCACAGAGCTGAGGTGAAGAAGAGGGCGCGAGGCGCTGAGGTAAAAATCAATGAGGTTTATTTGCAGTCACAATGCTTACACTATATGTAGCAGACATCCAAACAACTCAAACAGCTATTCACTCTATGGACCCAACACATTCACATCAGGGACACAAGCCAAAAAATTAGGAACTCAATAAACATCCGTGAGTGCTGACATGGTTAGAGATGAGCTAGTTGTCACAAACAGTTAGCAGCAACATCGTAGAGAGTAACACAAGTTGCTAATAGACTCCGCTTCCTGCTTCTCTTTGTACACCTTCTGCCAAGGTTCTCGGACCGATGTGGACTCCTTCGCCGTGCTCTCGCCTCGATCGTTTCCCCTCGTCGCTTCCCGTTCAATGGCACGGACCTTGGCTGTTTGAGCTTCATCGCGGGTTCAAGCCGTCGCAGCACCGTGAGACGCCACATACACACACGCCAGGCAACAGAGAGCCACTCCACGCACACGCAAACACACACAACAACAACGCACACACCAAAAAGGACTCCCTAAAAAGGGGGGCAGGCCCGAGACCTGGTCCGAGGAATCCAGAGTGTAAACAAAATGGTGGAAACTGCACCCAGCCTACCAGAGGGGAAAATGTAGCCGTGACCATGTTGCTTACACGTTCATCAAGCAGCAGGCGTGCGACACCTGCAGGACGCTGCTGGCTCCGCCTCCTCGCTCAGAGAACGGCGGAGCCGCAGCATGTCAGACGGGTGCCACGAAGGGAAGTTCTGCTGTTTTTTTAACCTCCAGCGGTTTCTCTAAATTCAGTCAGCTGCTCCAGAAAATAATAACGGGTAAAACCTGAAATATCAAAAGTGTGACCCAACGTACGATGAAAACCGCCTGAACGTTTCTCTGTAAGATTGTCGCGAAGAACAAATTTCGACCCTCCTCCCTGACTTCCTTCGTGTTTTTTCTTTGTCACGCCTCATGGCACTGTATTCGACTTTCATGTGAATTTTGAAACTGAAATTGGTGCTGCCTGAAGATCTCAGCTTTAAATGTTTCCCTCTGAATCCGTGGATTCGGTCATTTGGAGTTTTCTTTGGGATTTTATTGTTGGTCGGACACTCGAGGACGACGCCTCTGATAACAGAAACCTCTCAGATCAACTCCTCTCTGCACGTTCACGCTGCTCAACTTGCTGTTAAAGTCTCGATGCGCAACATCTCGCAGTGAAGGATCGGTGCATCACTGTAGAAGTGATCCACTGGACCCCTTTAGTGATTTTACTGTTACTTTAAAGGCTGGTATGGGAACCAGCGGCTGACGTGCTGCTCTTCTCTTGTTTAGATTTTGGTCCACCTGGAGCCGATAAAAGCAGCCGAATTATCGGTCTGCAGCTGCTGACTGTGAAGAACTCGTGTTTAGAGTCGAAGGTCGCTGATAACGAGAAGCTGAAGTTAAACCGTGCAGATTCTGAACTTTGAGGCTCCTCTGATTTCAAAGCAGATTTCATGGACGTTCAAACGTGTTTCATTTTTAAGACGAGTTTAAAATCTTGAAGAATGAGTTTAAATAACATCAACCTTTTACATGATCTAATATTTGACTGAAAATCTGATACCTGAGCTCACGCTTAAAATCTTTTGCTCTTAGCTATATTTTCTGCTGATTTTACTGTAACCTTTATTTTCATGTCTGCCTCGCTTTAAGATTACGAAATACCCCAAATGTACAACGATGCGATGATGAAGGACCCGTTTGAATTTGTCTGACACACATTTAAAAATCCAAAGATGGAGTTTCGTGTTCTGAGAAGTTTAAAGTGATGCACATAATCGCCGCGGCTTTAACGAGGGCGTTAACGAAGGACTCAGTCTGCCTTCGTGTGACAAAGGAGGACTCAGTTTTGAGAAGATGAAATTTTAACGACCCTTCATAAAAACAGGAAACCTAATAAAGGATATTCCGGATTAATCTGTGAAATATTAGATTGTAAAAGATTTCAACTCTGTGTAACAAACAAAACTCTGCACCTGTTTAAAATCATCACTGCAGATGATAACCACAGGGCCTTTAACGAAGCAGTTTTATTCTCTGCTGAAGGCTCCGACGTGTTCAGTGGTGGGTGGGCAAATGAAAGACTTCCAGTTTAGTGTCATGTGACCATGACAAACAGGAAATACTCGATATTTTTGCCTTTAAATAAACGAGGCGGCGATCATTTCGGTGTTGGCGTGACTTTGAGGAGACGGGTTCTAATGAAGGCCTGTTTGGAATAATCTCGCTCACTTACTTCAGTCCGACCACCATTTAGAACCCCGGAGAGCTCCAGGTTAGTGTTCTGGGACAAAGAAAAACCTGAAAAGAAGATGGAGGAGGTGGTTTCACGCTCCGGATGGTTTTCTGACCGCTGGGTCGCGACTCGGACCGCGAGGAGGGAAACCAGCAGGACTGTCCCTTTAAAGGCCGTCATTCGGGAATATTTACATCACTTCAAGCAGCAGAGACGGAGAAAAATGTACAACATGGATGCTCTGAGCCTCCCTTTCCGTTAGTGTGTGTACCTCTGCTTCCTGTGCTCGCCCCCCCCACCCTCCAACCTCCCGCTCGCGCCCACGCAGACAGACATGTGCACTAACTCACTACTCTGTAAAAAGCTCAATCACACGTTGGTTTGTCGTCTCGTCTTTGTGGGTTTTTTTAAATTCGATCATTATAAACATTGTTCAAAATGTTACGAAAGAAAATGTACACTTGGTTTCTCCGGTGGTTTTTCTATACAAGGCAGGCAGAAGCGGATTACTACGTTTACCGGCGTTCATCCCCTTCGTCCCCCCAGCGCCTTTTCCCGCCGCGGCACACTCTACTTCCCGTCAGTGATTCAGAGTGCTCAGACATGCTCCCTCCCCCCTCCCCCCCTCTGTTCGAGCAGCCAGGCGAGTCGGGCGACGCGGGCTGGCTTTAAAATAGATCTGTATATATTTATATATGCTTATATCAAAAAAGGAGGAGGGGGAGGGTCGAATCAGCGTCGTGTTGGGTCGATGATCCCCGGGCATCCGGGCCCGGGGGGGAGAGGGGGATGCAGAGAGGTGGGGAGGAGGCCGTGAAGGGGAGAGGGTGTGGCGAGGGGAAGGACGAGCTCGGCGGGTGGCCGCGTGGAATGTCAGCTCATCATGTCGTTGCTGTTGACGCCGTATGTCGAGTTCTTCATGCTGTCGTTCACCTCCCTCCTGAATACCGACAAGTTCTGAGTGAACCTGCAAACACACACAGACACACACACACACACACACATGTGAGCACAGACTCCAACTCCAGCACTTGAAACTGTTCACACGGCCCGACTCGGACTGAATCCAAACAAATTCACTGGATCTTATCTGCATTCTCACTGTTCACCTGCAGGAGGTCAAAACCAGCTATGAAGCTCCGCCCACTTTAAACTCGCACTCACAAACATCACGGTAAGAAAGAAACTGCTTCCTGCAGCGTGCTGTGATTACAGGATGGAGTCTGCTGGAACAGATCGACTTCCTGCATGCTGGCAGGTAAAAGCCCCGCCCACGGCCCTCACTGCTCCGCACCTGAAGTACCCGTTAAAGTATTTGTGTTGTATTAAATCCCAGCAACACCCGTCCCTCTCTCTGATGGCAAGATGTAAAGAAGCGAGGCTGAGGGTAACCATGGCAGCTTCCTGGTGTCACATGGCTCATGAATACACACACAGCATTTCTACTAATTTCATTCATTCGACTGAAAAACTGTGTTCTTCCTTTTAGGTCCCAAACAGCATGCAGCCAATTTAAATGTGAAAAACCTTTAGTCCCCGTTCTGACTTTACGAGAGCTCTGCTTTGTCCCTGTTCTGAGCAAAGTAAATGAGTGATCCACGGCTCAATAAATAAAAATATATTGCATTTTTAAAGCACCAAATATTGGTGTTAACCATCATGCATCACTCCGGCTCTATTACAGATAAGAAAAAAATTTAGCGATAAACGGGTACACAGGTTTAGTCTGCTTGTGGCGTGGCCTACTACAGGTTGCTTCTGCTGTATTCCAGCGTGTCCTTCCTGCCTACCTGACAGGATAAATGCCGTGTTCTCACCTGTCCCGGTTCTTCGTTAGTAGATTTCTCTCGATTCCCTCCATCAAGTTCTCGAAGCATAAGTGCATGGCTTGCTGCTTCTCGGGCGGCTGGCTGTTGACGATGCTGTTCCTCAGGTCAGCAAAATACTGCGGGAGGACAGAACAACACGTGTTAGAGCGCACGTGGACCGACGGGGCAGCGCCTCTGAGGTGACTGAGAGGGGGCGGTTACCTTCTCGTTGAGCAGGATGAGGCCTAAGAGAGGCCGCGACATCGACCACTGGTTCCTGCAGTCCTCGAAGATGATGATGTTCAGAACGGTGGACAGCATCTAAACAACAACAGCAAGGTGTAAACTCCCCACCACTGTGTGTGTGTGTGTGTGTGTGGGGGGGGGGGGGGGTCAGGTGTCTCAGGTGTGACCATCTGACCTGCTGGATCATCTCTGGGTGCTGCTGCATGATGTGCAGGAAGCGGTCGTCTGTCGCCATCGGAGTGGGCCGCTTCTTCGTGGAGCGTGACAGCTGCTTGAACAGGTAGGTGACGATGTGGTCCAGACTGGAGCAGCAGCCGGTGCACACCATCGTATCTGAAATACACACACAGGTGTAACACCTGCAGCGACACACACACACACTCTCCTCAGACTCAAACCCGACTGCCGCCTTACCGAGCGCCGTGAGACCTTCCGATATCGAGGACAGGATGTACATGACGACGTGAGGCTCCAGGCTGGCGATGAAGTTCATGTGGTCCTGCGTCAGCACTTCCAGCAGAGAGTAGAAGGACTGGCTGAGCTTCGGGTAGTCCTGCAGGGACGAGATGAGAACAGGAGGGGTCAGAGGTTAAAGGATCACTCAAACAGAGTCACCAAAAAACTCGTTCAGGTGTCTGTACCAGGAGGTCACTGTGAGGGATGGACAGCAGTAGTTTGATGAAGGTCTGTAAGGCGTTGTCCAGGGCGTCGTCGCCATACAGACGGAAGACCCCGAAATTGACGTAGTTCCCGCTGAGCACCGCCTTCAGCATGGCAAAACACACGCTGACGCCCTTCAGCTTCACCCCGTATACCTGATCCTTCGGGACTTCGCCCAGCGTCAGGATACGATTCCCTGAAGAAGAGAAACCACAGGAATTCAGAGGGTTGCAACCTTCAACACGACAGTTATCTGTGAGGCTCCAGCACTCAAAAACTCATGGATAGTTTAAGGCGGTAACTAGGGGTCAGAGGTCGTACCGTAGGTCGTGATCATCTTGCTGGTTTCTCTGAACAGTAGGATGCCGTTTGGGGACGACACGTCAAACTGAAGCCGCTGGGATCTGCAAAAATAGAGAAAAACACGCCAAGATGACCTTTCACCTGTATGCCACGCCCAAAATAAAAAAAAACATCTTCTAGTGTGTGAAAGCCCTGACCCAACCAGACTCCAGGAAGACTTCAGTATAAAGACAGAATTTTCTTTATTCTTTCAATCTGTGGAACCTCACAGGCTGAGGTCAGAGGTCACTGCCGGTGAAGCTGACCCGTGCTGCTCATATTTTTACTCAGAAAGCTTTGAACACGCAGACACTTGGTCACACGCTGCTGCATCATCGAGCACGTTTACCTGTTGTGGACGAGCTCAGCCATGAGTTTGAGGACCGGCGTGGTGCATGCTGGGTCGTGGTACCACAGCTCGATGGCCCGCTGCAGGATGGGCATGTAGGCCGGGTATCTGCAAAGCTGGTTAAGGACACATCTTCATCATTTAGAAGATAAAAGTTATTTCAGCCTAGGGACGGGGGCAGGCTGCGGTTTGAGCCTGCAGGCTTATCCCAGATCAGCTGTAAGGATACATCCAGTCAAACAGCATCATGAAGCTCGTCTTGGCGTTGAAGGCGAAGGCGATCCCTCGCAGGTCCCGGACCAAACCCACCAGAGTCCTCTGCAGGGTTAGAGTAATGTGAATGAAGCTGTTTTTACCCTTTCAGTCTGACTGCTGTGCGAAATGTGCTTTTATCAGGTATTAGATGCTGATCGCCACAATCTGAGTTATGCTGACACACAGCTGTTAGACAACACACAGAGCGGGACAGTGTGTGTGTGTGTGTGTTCTTTCACCTTGGCCTCCTGCTCGTTGAAGGTGTTTGTACTCAGCATCTGAGCCACAGCTTCAAACGCCGCTGTCAGAGGCAGCATGAACTGCTCGAACTGGTCCTCATCCTCACCTGCGCACACACACACACATACACACAGTTTCATCTACAGCAGGAACATTTATGAAGAACACATCACAATATCCTGCTTCCTGCTGATTATAGACACCAAACTGTCTTTTTGTGTTGCTGCATATTTAAGCTGCTCCCTTGTCACAGTGGGTCGCTCCATGTTTTCCCCTGCATGCCCTTCTTGACACAATCCCAAAGGGCATGTGTGTTACTGTCTGGAATTAACCAGCAATGGCTGTGACACTGTGCCAAAAAACCCTATGCAGAGCCGCTCAGTGTAACACAGCCTTCATCCTACAGCCAGGTCTAAAAACATCTGGATCATTTTTGAGGTAATTTTGAAAAACCTGGACGCTATGAAAGCTTTAGCAGACAGTGTGTGTGTGTGTGTACCTAAATCGACCATCAGTAGGCGTCCCAGTGCCGTGTAGAAGGTGGTCCGACACCTCATGTCGCTCAGGTTGGACTGGTTGTTCACTCCCAGGAAGGAGAAGTGCTCGCTCTGAAAAAGAGCAGCAGGAACGTTCAGCACGGGTCACCTTGCAGGGGGTCAGATGTGAAGCTGAGGCTGCGGGCTTCACGAGGCCAGAATCAGACTAACAATGCATGTAAACTCACCGTGTGGTTATTGAGCATGAACTGGACAGCGCTGAGCTTCACCAGCTTCCTCACGCTGCTGTATGTGCAGAGGCCTGAAGTCAAGGAGAACACACTGAAGCCGAGTCCCTGTGCGGGAGTCGGACGAACGTGAACTCGGACCGCCGGTGCCGTTACCTTCTTCAAGTCAGCGCCTGGTTTTACTTCTAGTCTTTGGACCTAATCTGCTTGTTTCAGCTCCTTATACTTCCTAGAACTGCTCTGCATGGCTTACACATAATAATCCTTCTTTATCTGACACTGAAACAAGCCGCCTCCACATTTAAGACAACTTCTTTCTGATTGGCTGCCCCTCAAACATAACATGAACATATAAGGGCCATCTTTATGACATGAGGTTAAAGTGATTACTGTTGCCATATTTGACTCCTCAGTATTTTATGCAGCATATTTACAGGAATCCATTCCTGGGCATGACGGAGGAGACATTAACCCCTCACTGTAGGGGCTGAGGAACCTGGAGCCAAACTCTAGATACTAAAACACCACAAGTGCAAACATCACGTCACAGCCATGAAGGATATCCTAAGGAGAGGTCGTTGAGGAGCTGGAGTGTCTTGGAGGTGATTGGTTCACACTGGCCCCAGTACTTCAAGTTTGTGATACTGAAAGAGGAAAGAAGGTTTACCACGACGTTCCTTTCTTATCGATTTACAGTTTTATAACAATTCTGAGCTTCCAGCAGCTTCTCTCCGGTCCCGTCTCAGTGATTTCAATTACTTACATTTTCCCTATAAAGACGCTGAGTACCATCGTCTCATCGTTCAAGCCCAAAACTTCTGAGAGTCGTCGATAAAGCTGCGAACAAACACACAAACAAGTTACAAACACACACAGAGAGTCAATCATCACATGACCGATGCTTTAGAAGATGCTGCCACACTTTCCCTGTTCTGCTTCTCAGTTTGGAGCAGTGAATTCAGCAGAGGACAGAGGTTCTTCTTATTCACCTCTGGGTTCCTCAGAGAACAGGAACATGTAGCTGGAGCAGGAATTATCTAAAAAATGTTATCATTTCTGTCCCAACAGCTTCAATACTTTAATCAGTTTCAGACAGAAAAATCCAGAACTGATCAAAACCTGGCCGGACACAGTACGGCACGAACAACGCTCCGGATTGAGCCGGAGCTCCTAGCCCGAGGACAGGAGCTGACACAGGTCTGAGTCTCGTCAGTCAGGCGGTAAGACCTCGACTCTTAATGTGAATGAACTGACAGCTGAGGTTCTCGGACCTCTGGACACACCTCACAGAAAACCCATCCATCCATCAGGCAGCAAGGGAAGCAGATTATTCCAGACATCACTCTGCCAACAACATTTTCCAGGTCCTCCTGGGACTCCTGAGAGATTCCCAGACCTGATGAGACATATACTCAATTAATCCCTCCACTGAGTTACTGCTATGGCCCGGGGTCATCTCACAGGTGGGCGTGCCAGCAAAGGGCATCGTGGATGGAGACCCCGGATCAGACCGAGGACACGCTGGCGAGATTACGTCTCTCAGCTGGTTTGGGAACACCTCTGGAAGAGCTGGAGGAAGGGAATCTCTCAGGTAGGAAATGACATGGAACTTGGTTTCCTGGGACTGAATAACTTACAGCTGATTCTAAATCTACCAAACATCACATCCTGACTCTGAAGGACAGCAGGGGGTACAAACACCAACAGCACAGCATCTACTCTGCACCACTTATCTGGGATGATCACATTTTGTAGTTTCTGAGCAGAGAGAACACACAGAGTCAGACCAGCTTGTTCCCGTCCACTAACAGCAGCCAGGTCAGCTGCAGCCAAGAGGCGGAGCTTACCTTCGATGATTTCTGCACCTGGTCACCGATGTAGATCTTCCTGAACTGCTCAAAGAAGCTGAGCATGGCGAGCTCGAGCCTCTCGTTCCCGGCCTGAGCGAGCCGTGAGTCCGTGAGATTCATGAGCTGCAACACCCTGAGAAACGCAGGAGACATGAGGTCAGGCTTTCAGTTGCAGAAAACCGCCCTCTGACTGTGGCTCGGCATGTTCGCAGTCTTACCGACACACCAACTCTCCGTCCATGGCGTCCTGCTCGTCCGTGCTAGCAAACGACACCCGTCCGCCGATCACCGCCCCGATTATATAAACCAACCACGTAAGCCGACCTGCGGAGAGGCAGAGGACCGTCACTCTCAGAAAGCCCTGAAAAGAAAAGGGAGGCGGGGTTTGAGCGCTTACCCTCCTGCACCGTGATGTCCATGGCACTCGAGTTGGTGGACTGCAGCAGCTCCTGGTAGGTCTGAGCCGCCTGGTCGAACAGCTGGACGAGCAGAGCGCACGTCTTCTCGTACTCGCACCTGCCAATGGTGGACAGCTGGTCCAGCTGCTGCTGAACGAGGCCGGCGTCGTCCAGAGGATCCTCCAGCCCGTCTCTGCAGAGAGAAAGATGCTCAGCTCGCCTCCAAAGACCTGCACCCGAGGGTGCTCAGAGCTTTGATTCTTCTGCAGACTTAAAAGTACCAAGACATAAAATTTCAAAAGCATTTATGAAATTAAAATCATGAATCTGAATTTGAAGATAAAAGCGTGGCGTTTTCCCAGAAAATGGAAAAATGGTCATTCCATCTCAGACCCTCGTGAGCCATCTGCTCCGATTTGCATCAACACTTTATGGTCCAAACTGTGGACATCAAACACTGCTCTATCGACCCACGCCCGACATGTTTTTTTACACACAGCGATGTTTGAACATGAATCTCAAAAACGATTAAAAGTCTGAGACTGTCGCCGGTCTTTCTCACCACCAACATGAACCAGGATCTGTAACCTGGCAGATAAAATATGAAATAAGGTCCCATTTTTGAGCGCACACTGATAAAAACAGAAAAAGACACCGGCGCCCCCTGCTGGACTGACCCTGAGACTGTCTCACCTGAGGATGACGTGGACCGACTCGAGCCGCGACGTGATGTAGGCCTTGGTGACCTCTGGGGTGTACGTCTCCAGCAGGTGGGGCTCCGTGGCTTTGACGTAGGGGACCGACGCCGCTAGGCGCTGCCACAGGCTCAGCAGGTAGTGAACACTGTTGGGGGCGAACTCCCAGTGCTGAGACACAGGAGGGGGAGAGGAAGGCGTCAGCTACACACAACCGCTGCTTCATCTCACTCTTCATCACTCTGCTCTCAAACCTCTGCTGCCATCAATACAATTCAAATGTTACTGAAAGTGAAGCTGCTGGATTATTTTGTAACCAATAAACTCCAGCCTCACTGCTCTGCCATAAACCCCCATCTATAATTATCAATATTAATTCAATAATAATTGATGCTCAGAGTGCAAAACTCGCTGATTAGTGTAAACTAGTGTGTGCATTCAAAGCAGCAGTAGGAAACCTCACACACATTTCCCACACTCACTGAAGCAGCAGCTCAGGTGCTTTAATGATCACATGACCTCCCCCAGCCCCTCTTTCTCCATTTTATCCTCATGTGGTTTAACCTCTGGTGGTTTATCCTCAGTTACCTCTCAGATTAAATGGCAGTTGTTTATCGCTGCATTATGGGTACCTGTTCTTGCAGGTGAAAAGCACCAACAGGCAGAGATATAATCGCATTAACTCAGTCCCAATTTTACTTCACCCATCTGCCCCGTTTAGAACCGCTGATTAACCTCACATGCATGTCTTTGGACTGTGGGAGGAAGCGCTGGGTCAAACATGCAAACTCCACCACTCCACCCTATTCCAGATGTCTGTCAGGACACCCTCTGACCTCCGTATGACCTCTGTTCCTCATGTGTACCTTATATAAGCACTCTTATTCTGCTTTACTGTTGAACTCCTTGCAGACTAGCTGTGTCATTTATGCTTGTTTTTTTTATTCTGCACATCTTGGAGTTAGGAGAAACAGAATTTCAGTCTCCTGTGTAATATATTATTACATCTGTCTTGATTGACAATAAAGTTCACTTTGACTTTGAGACTCCCTCCAGAGAGCAGCAGGTGCCCCTCTGTGGGAACCTGGACAAATGTACTGGACCCACCTGCAGACTGGTGACGGTGAAGTTGGCGATGAGGCGGATGACCTCGGGGTAGTTCTCTACTTTGACCAGCTCGCCCAGCTGGTAGTTACTCTTCAGCCTCGCTAGCAGGCGGCAGAACTCGTGGTAGTTGTTCGGATCGGGCAAACACTGAAGGACAAACATACGTTTTCAAAAACACGCCAAGCTGCAGGTGTGTGTGTGTGTTTAAATGAGGCAGGTGTGTGTTACCTGTGGGTTTGCCAATATCCTCTTCACCCCATCCACCAAGTGTGAGAGAAACTTTGCTCGCTCTGCATTGTTGAAGAGAGACCTCCGGACTGAAGCGATCTGAACTAGACACGACAACACCTGTGCGCACACACACACGGGCTCACAAACAGGAAGCTTCACGCCTCAGTCTGCAGGTTTTAATCATGTGACTGCGCTCACTTACCAACGGGGAAAGGGATGGAGGGATGGAATGATACAAATTGAAAAACAGCTGCAGGGTGGAGGAATCGAGGAAGGCTGCGGGAGAGAAAACAAACCTATTTAACCGAGCCCGCCTGATGCACAGCTGTCACACTATCCTGATTCGATGCTGCTGTAAGATGTAAAGACAACCTCCACATTTACAAACTGCTTCTTTCTACAGCAGCGAGCAGGAAAAATTTTTCCATGATCCCTTTGCCCTGCCCAGCGTCCTCGTGCAGCTACCTGATCTCCATGATGTGGGGATCTGCACGGTGCACAGGTCGTCCGACGACTCGTCCGTGGAGGTTCCTATGAAGTCGTAGTTGAGGCAATTGTAGCTGAGCTTGAGCAGCTGCATCAGCAGGCCGTGCTGGGACTCATCATTCAGGTTCAGGTTCTTCCCCGAAGCCTGAAAGACAAACACAGCTTCAGCTGCCCTCGGCTCTCAGCAGCCACGACTAGTCCAACACACTGACACCCCCTCATCACGAAGAATTTCAGAGCTCACTTCAAATTTATATACATCTTTGTGTGACCTCTCGGGGCAGCTTTGCATGATTCTTGGATCAAAATGAGCCTTCTCTGTCTGAGAGTGAGCCTTCATGCTGCCTCTCAGTTCATCCTGTTTTAACGAGCTGCAGGCGGGACAAAGCCGCTGAAACAAACCTGTTTGAGGAGGTTGCAGGAAAGCGTGAAAATGTCGAAGAGCGAGGAGTCTCTGAACGAGGAGGCGATCTTCCTGTGTTTGGTGAGCGGGTGCGTCGTGTCGGCCTGAGGAGGAAACACAGCAGGTTATATTAATATTGTGTTTGCGGCGCATGCGGCTCACCGAGTTTAAGTCACTTCAGTGCTTTTCATTTGATTCAATTAATCTGCTTTACTCAGCTTTCAACTCTGATTTATTTACATTTTTAAAGCTAATTTACATTTTTGATTCATTTCTAAGCCGTTATGATTGTTACTGATTGCTGTAATAAAGCAGTGACTTGTATTTGATTAGCTTTCTGGTATTTAAGCCGCTCCGCTGATTCTGCTGCATTTGTTCACCACCTGTGCGTGACTCACCTGATTGATCTCATTGGTCAGCTGGGAGAGGATGGTGACTCCTATGATGCAGTGTTCAACACTGTCCTGTAAACACAACAGCAGCAGCAGCTTAAAGATCGGGTTCAACTAATCCAGGCTTAATTAATCCCGTTTCTGTGGGCCCCGCCTCCTTCCACATTCGACAGAACAGAAAGGAGGAGGAGCAGTTTCAGCTGTGCAGGGAATTGAACTGTTCTAGCTCACAAAGACTTCAAGCTGCACATTTACATCAGAATGAATCCTTCGCCGACGCCGCTGAACCTGCCGTGGAAATACGCCAAAGCGCTGATGTTTCTGCGCGTCTGCAGCTAACGAGCCGCCCAGCACACCGAGCTTTTTCAGGCTTAAAACTTCATCCTGACCAAATACATAAATAAAGACTGGCTTCAAAGGGCATCCGCCCGGCAGCGTTTGTGCGCTCTGACCTGCAGGAAGCGCGTCACATCGCCGATCACATTCCTGAAGACGTAGTCATCCTTCTGACAGTCGAACCAGCCCAGCTTGGTGATCCTGGCGTAAAGCTGGATCAATGCTTGCGTCACAAACGCAGCCAACTTCGGCCGTGTTGCCAGATAGTTCAGCACATAGTTCCCTGAACGCCACAGAGACAGGAAACTCAGCACCAGCTTTTCAAAATAAAACACACCGAAACACCCAACAAAACTCTCAACTGTTCATTCAGCTTTGTTGCATTTTAAGAAGCAAACGTCCTGTGAGCTTGTTTATTTTCAGCAGGAGATACTCACGGATGTCGATGCGTTGCTCGAGGGGTAGAGGGTTGCTGGTCCGAGATACCAGTTTAGACAAACAGGTGGCTGCAAGCAGCTGAGAATATGAAGACTGAGGAGAGAAAAAGCAGGCAGGTTAGGAGAATCATCATCTCTCTGACATCCAGCTGAAACCATCTACTCAGACCTGATCGGTCAAGCCACACCGAAACATCTTTATCTTTAGTTTAGGCAGATAAAAAACTAGAAACTATACCTGGGTGGTCCACCTGTGGGAAACTAAGCTTAGAGATGCAGGTCTGTGCTGTGATGGTATTAAAGCTCGAGCTAGCTGCACAGGTAAACACACACTCAGGTGAACAGCCAGAAAATGATCTGAGCTGACACAACAAAATAAGAACGAATGGCTAAGATCAATCAAAAAGTCAGCATCTCCATAAACCTCATTAGCTGGAGCTCCTTTCCTGAAGATATTTGTGGGTGGAGCTTCTTGATGCTTATTAATATGCTTCCACACAGCAAAGCCGGGCTGTCTGCAGTGACCCGCCCGGTGAAGGTTCAATGATCTCTGACAGGGACACTGTCAAAACTGGATGATGACACGATACTTACATAATCATCCAAATAAAAATAAACCCTTGAACTGGTCTAACAGGTACAGAATATCAAAGGCTGCTGAATTAGATTATAAAAAATAAACTCGCTCTAATATTTTGACATCAATCTGTGGTGTGTGTCAGCATTCATGGATCATATATCAGGACTTTATGGGGTCAACCTTCTGACCCATGAACACCTCCTGCCTTCAGTGATGGCTGAAACAACCCTTCATCAGGGCTTAACTCTACCTCCACCTGCCACACATGCTGAGTTTGATCTGCAGTGTTATTAACAGGGACCCCCAGTTTCATGCTGGTTCTACTCACGCTGCCTCTCTCCAGCAGCAGCTGACATTTGCTGAGGCAATCGGGGCTGTTGGTGAACTCCACCAGAGCTTTCTCGGCCTGGTGTCGGACGGCGGTGTCGGTGGTCTCGTACAGCTGCTTACACAGGATCTCCAGCTGGGCAAGGCCCTGAATAAAGACATAGAGGAGGACACGGGCTTATCAGAGAGCAGCAGCCGGCTCGAGCCTTTCATAGTTTCAGAGACAGACTTGGGAGGAGCGCAGAGATTAAAACCAGATAACACAGCCCCCCCACACCGAGCCTTTAAATAATCATAGGAAAAACAAGCTTTCTGCCTCGTGAAGCTTTGATGATCTCAGCTCACTCTGCAGGAAAACTGCAGAGTCACAGACTCAAGGATGGAGCTCAGTATGAGCGCAGGTGGAGGCTGCTTGTGTACTGACGCGGTGGTGCATTCACTGCCTCCACCCGTGTGTGGTGTCTGTGGTACGTGGAGCGACATTACCGAGCGTTGCATCATGTGCATCGAACCTCTGCGGGCCTCAGATAAGAGGGGAGCACCAAAGCCAGGCTGCACGGCGACGTCTGCAGCGCCTCATCACAGACTTCCTTTACATGAACCTGATAAAGTCGAGCAGGAATAACACACCAAACTACACCCAAACCCTGGAATAACACCACTGAGGGGAAAAATCTGAAAAGATATAAAAATGAATTCAAATTAAACTGCTACATTTAAAATTTACCCCATTTTCTTGTGTAAGTTTTCCACATTCCCGTCACCCTGATTCATACTTCCTGATTCCAGCTTTTCCCGATGCTCATCGTGTCCCGCTCCCAGCACCGCAGCTGACAGATGGTTCTGCTTTCTAATTTTAAATCAAACTGTTTCTATTTTTATTTGTGTCGTGTGCAGCCGGCATGCAGACAGATGCTGTCTGGATTTTAATTACTGGGTTTATTTTGCAGACTCACCTGAGTGTTTTAACCTCACAGGTGACTTTCCGACAGGCTCCAATAAGAACATGTGGGCAGCGTTGCTGTGGGTTTAAAGTGTCTTTAACGACACGGGCGAGGAGAAGGACGATACCGACCCGGACCTGTGAACCCTTAAACCTGCTTTCTCTCCAACAACCAGCGGGGGGCGACACCTCTGGTTGTAAAAAGCAGGATAGAAGTCTGAGAAAAAGCTTCCTGATGGTTTCAGGCCTGACTGAATAAAACATGGAGTTCATTTTGGAGATGATGGTCTTGTTAGTCAGGAAGAATGATGGAGAGGAGGAGTCACTGTGACTGATCTGCCGCTAACCATCGTGCATCGAGGACTTGAAGCTGTCTGAGTGATGCGCTGTGGCCAAACTGCATCATTTCTCCACAGCCACGAGCTGCACACACGACTGCTAACATGTGACCGCATTCAAAGCGAGGAGATGAGCCTGGAGGTTTACCCAGAATGCACTCTGCGGTTTCCTGCGGTGAATCAGTTATTCAGACTGTGGTGGATCCATCACTTATGCTCACAGGAACCAGGTCTGTGTGACTCTGTAAATGGCTGCAGTTACTAACTGAGCTTAAATGTGTTTTTCAGCCCTGAAAGTTTCATGTGGAGCTCTGCTGGACTGATGAAGCCATGCAGTACATGGAGCCTATGTACTTCCTGTTACTGATCGTACTCATAGTATGAAGGTAAAACATTGCATGGCTTCATTAAATCAAGCCTATTCTGAACTCTTCTTTAATTTGGATGATTATATTCATAATGACCTTTTTTTTCTTGAGTCTTTATAATTATCTGAAAACTATAAAGTGAATAAGGACTGAAGAGCGAACTCAGGGCTGCACAGAGAACTCAGCGCTATACTTTAGGAATCATTCAGGACCAACCTGAATTTCTTCCATGTAAGCGGGACTCCGTAACACAGGAGCTGGTTTTACAACATCCTTACAGTGTTTCCTTATTGTGCTGCCACTGAGCAATGCTTCTGAATGCCTCTCAGATTACAGCTTTCAGACTCACAACCATCAGTCAGTCGTGCTGGAGATTAGTGCACGACCCTCACATCCAATCTGAAAGTGGCTACTTTCAGCTCCTGATGACCCGCGGGGGGTCTGAGCACACTCACTGCACTGAACAGCAGGTGTGTTGGTTTCTTTACTTGTTACATTGCTGTAACTTCAGCTGCTCTCTTGGCCACGTCTCTTAACCTCAGTGAGACTTTTACTTGGACACATCAACACAAATACAGTTCACCTCAACGACAACTGCCCTCCAGCACCACACGACAAAAGATTTCCAGGAAAAAAACCTTCCACATTTCCAGGAAAACAAAAACAAATCTCTGAAGGTATAACTGAGCAGCCTTACTTTTCCCTGACAACAATTAAAATAAGGCAAATGAAAAATGACACCCACCCCAAACACTGAGTGTACCATCATGTAAGAATCATCAAACATCACACCTGAAAGGCTGAAGCTATGGATTATTTTAGTAATCGAGTATTCCATTGATTATTCTATTGATTAATTCAATTCAATTTTATTTATATAGCGCCAATTCACAACAAACAGCCGCCTCAAGGCACTTTGTATTGTAAGGTAAAGACCCAATTCAACTGGATTAACTAGATAAGAAATACTTTTGTTGTATTAACAGCTCATCTGCACATTTTAACTTCCATACTGCAGATGTTTCTCTGTGTGAAACAAACAGCGATGGATGGAGCAGCTACAAAGTTCTCTGTTCTTCATGTTGCTGATCAGCTGGTGATGAAGGACCTCCAGCGTTTTCCCAGTAAAGCTTTTAAGATGGTTACGGGAAGAAGCACTGCTGCTTTGGACGCTATAAAAATGTTTCCTTTTGCTCCACCTGAACTTGCTGTCTCAGTAACGGCTCCGCCTCTTGGTGCGGATCACATGTGCGCACACAGACTGCACGTAAAACAACTACTGTTGTGTTATCAGGGGCTGCATGAGCTTAATGTTGTAATGCTTTGTATTCACCACCGTTAGTACTAACAGTACTGAACAACTGCTAGTACTAATGGCGGCGCCTGCTAGCAAACTGTGGTTACATATCCGACAGCTGAAAATCTCGGCACTCACTCACAGTGTAGAGAGCAGTGGAGGTGTGGAAAAACGTGCCAGCAATGATCCACTCGGTGTTAAAGGTCAGTTTTTCCAAATGAAGGAAATGATCGCAGTGATGGAGAACTTTAATGCTGCTAATGTGGGTGAAATGCTCCCCTTACACTGACACACCTGAGCTGCAGAGTTTAAACGAAGCATCGAAGAACCAAATCTGTTTAGAGGATTTTTTTTTAATCATCAAATTACTTGAGTTACTTGATCAATTGTTGCTGCCCTAAATCTGACGCCTTATTTTAGTCAAATGAAGGCCAAAGACTCGGTTCACCTACGACTCAGCAAACTGATGAAACCCGAAGGAAACAGCAAATACTGTTTGCACAAGTCATATTTCAGTCAATAACTAATATTTTTTTAAAGGTTTCCAAAAGTTCGTCTCTCGTTATTGCGCCAACATCTCAGAGCTTCTAATATGTTTCAATCATAAAGCAGAGTCCAAGCATCTCTGACTTTCTGCCATTTAATAATCTGAAACTCAGAAATTTTCCTGATGTAAGGACTCTCGGCCCTCCACAGTCCCTTTAACAACATCCTCCTTTATCATATTCAGGACTTTTGAACCTGCAGAAAAGGAGAAGGGTGTGTTACTCTGACGGCTGCAAGCAGCACAGGTTTGGGAAATAAAAATGGTGTAAAGTCATTTTCCAGGTGTGAATGTGAATCTGACTTTAAGGTGCAGTTAATGAAGTTTGGGTCCAGCTGCAAACAGCAGGATAACATCACATCTTTATCTGTGATTTTCCTGCTCCACTCGCTGCTGCAGTCAAACTTTGTGGGCGCTGCTAAAATTCTGTAAATGAGGCTGTTTGACAGGTTTGTTTCAGCTTTTTGACTTTTGAACCTGCCGCGGCTGCGTACAGACAAGCGCACAACTGCGTCGATTTTCATCGTGGCTGCGATACACGAGCACAGCGATTCCCTGATTACAGAGGGAGACGGCGTCACAGCTCAGAGTCAAAACTTTATGAAAAACTTTTTTTTTCTTCCTGTTTGTACTAATACTCCTATCCCAGGGCTGACACAGAATTCAGGAGACTCCAGCACATCAACAACCTTCAGCCAGACAGCACATGAACATCACAAGCTGCTGCAGGAGCATCTACTACACTGGGGACAGCACGCACAGTTTCCCAGTTAAACAGAACAGTTCACTCTGCTGCAGTGCCCCGCAGATGGGCGTAAGCAATGTCTAAAGTCAGACTAACTTCACCTGCTCTTCTCTAACCAGCACGTGTGCTTCTGACAAACAAAGCACTAATGAAGAACGATCACAGCAGCTTAAAAAAGGGAAATGTTCTTCAATCAGCAACACAGGAAGCCTCAGATCACCTGAAAACACTCCTGAAAACCCAGAAGAGTAAAGATGTGGGTTTGTTAGTGGGCACCCTGACCTCAGCAGGGGTGTGTCTGGTGGTGGGTCAGTCACCTGTCTCAGTTGACAATGAAATCAACCACACTTCATAAACTTTGGTCACTAAGTTATCCAAGCTATGCTCATTGGCTACTGACTTGTGATTGACAGGAAGCTCCACCCCTCACTCATCACATCTGACTTCCAAACTCCAACACGGAGACAACTGAAATGCACCTGCAGCATCTTTTCTTTGTTTCCATCTTTTGTATTTTCTACACTGCGCTGACCCGACACTCACCTTTCAGGTAACGCTGTTTTTCCTTATTAAGAGTCACTTTAATAAAACTGAGTTACAATAATGATGTGCAAGTGTCCAAAAACAGCCTGTGCTAATCAAAGGTGCTGCAGAACTGTTGGAGAGATGTTATAAATTTAAATACCCTTTATTTAACCAGGAAGTGAACCTGAATCAGCCCGTCAGCTGTTTTGGTTCACTTTGGCTCTGCAGGCACTCATCTACATGCTACAGCTGCCACAGGGGGGCGCTGTCAAAAACATGTGCAATAACTGTACTGTGGATGCAGCACAGAGGTCTGATCCCTGCCTACTGGGACTAACTTTTGGAACATGGATGCATCCTCCAGAGGCCGGGCTCATGCAGCAGGGTGAGAGGTTTGGTCGTTCAGGAGGAGCTCAGAGCAGAGCTGCTGCTCAACATGTGACCAGGACGCCTCGTAAGCGAGGTGTTTCAGGTGTGTCCTCCAAGCAGGAGGGCAGACCCAGGACACGCTGCAGAGGTGATGTCTCTCAGCTGCTCTGGGGACACCTCGAGGTCCCCCTGGATGGAGGCAGAACGTGAAAATGTGAACCTCAGAGTTAATTATTTATTGTGTGGTTTTATTCAATAATGTTTTTAGTATATAGACTCCTGCCAGAAAAATAAGACAGTGTGCACTTAAACGATAAAGACCCGCTTATGCAGAAATATAATAAAATAAATGCTGGGAAACAATTCAGGAGATGCTGTTTGGTCTGCAGCTCGTCTCCATAAACAGAAAACCTGTGGGAGGTTTCAGGGAGCAGACGGATGATCGGCTATTATCTGAAGATTAGCAGATGGACATTTAATCATCATCAGTAGCAGCCGTAAACATCACAGGAGTGTCAGAGCGTGGCTGCCAATACATACGGGTCCTTTTTATCAAAAAATATTGTGAACATGTCCATGTTTAACAAAGCATTTATTCACAAAACAGAGGAATGAGGGCCTGAAACAGCTGCATTCAGTAAGGCTGCTGTGACTTCATGAACTTTACAGAGAGCAGGTTCATGGAGCTACACCACTCTGTCACTGCAGGCTCACTACAGGAAAAACTGCAGTACCTGTGGACTGTAATGCAGTTTTTAACGGAGTTAAAAAAAAAATACCGCTGTGTTGGTTGAAGCTTCTAAAATGAGATGATTTGAGTTTCTCTCATAAAAAACTGCACATTAAAGTCTTATTACACTGAGGTCTCAAAAGGAAACTGAGGGAGGCAGTGATATGTTAATCAGTTTCGAGGTAAATGAGTGTCTCATTCAGTGGGACCAGTAAAACCATTACATAAGTGAAGACTTTCACCTAGATAATCAGACATTATGGCACTGAAAGGATCCTAAACTGTGACGGTGAAAGTATCACTGCCAGAAAAAAAACTAATGCTTTTTAAAAGGGTCAAATCTGCAAACGTTCTCAATTTTATAAAGTTTGAAGACACCTGTGACACACCTGAGTTTACATCACTGATCACAGATAAACTGCTTAGTTACTTTAAAATTACTGATCCAGCCTCCAAACTGGGGTCAAGTTGTTCGTCATATTTTGTTCATCCTGTGCAAAAATATGACGTCCTGTATTTGGCGATCACGTGATCAGCAGAGAAAATGAAAGCTTGCTTCACCTGTCCGTGTTTCACCTGTTCAGTGAGCACCTGTGCAGCAGCATAAAGTTTACAACTCTTCAAAGTGCCCTGCTTCAAGGCTGGAAAGCCTGTAATGCTCTCAGAGAGCTCCTCCTGGGCATGATGGAGGGAAGCGAAAGCACAACAGAAAACTTCATCCCCTGCCTCCTCAGGGTCTCAAACATGTGTCCGGAGCGCAGCGGCTAAGCTAGCTGCGGCTCCGGGCTCCGCACACACGTGTAAAATGCCCCGCTGCCCCCTCCCTGAAGCCCCCGCGGGTCCAGTCCGGTGCCGTCGCCACGGTTCACCGACAAACAGCCGGACAGATCCGTTCATGTTTTCAAACACGCTCGGGCGGGAGAAGTTCAGTCTGGGATGCTAACGTTAGCCTAGCCCGCTGCATGGCAGCGCTAATGCAGCCGAGCTGCGAATAAAAAAACACCCGAAACGCTGGGACAGAAAGTGCCCGGTACCGAGGCCGGTTCGGCCCGCCGGTTCCGGTCCGCCAGGCAGGCGGGAGAAGGCGTGCTCACGGCGGCTCACCGTGGCGCCAGGTGACAGTTCATGCTAGCCTGACAGCTATCCGGCCGCAGCTAATCGTGTTTCATTGTTTACTTCGCTGAAAAACGCCGACATTTCCCGTCGCTCTAACCACGGTGGCACGCCTCTACCGGGCACGGGCACCGGGGGTCCCCAGGCCGATCCCCGCGGCTCCTGTGTTGGTCCCGGACCCTAGAGCCAACCCTTGCAACTAGCAGCGGCTAACCTCCAGTCCGTGCTGTCACAGCAGGCCACAAGTCAACACAGGCGGCCGCATCCTTTCTTTCCCCGCCGTCAGCTCCGCCGCGGCCGCCGCCGCCCGCACGCAGCGGCCCCACACCGGCTTGGTGCCGGGAGCGGCGCACTCGGATCCGGTCTCAGCTCCAGCTGCGCCCACCTACAGAAATTATCGGCGACAAAAACATGAAACCTCTGCTTACCTGCACATGATCCGCCATTTTTCTCCATTTCATGCACCTCTCACTCCCCCGCTTATGGGTCACCACAGGGACAACAGCGCCCCCGCCGGCGGCCGCTGGCAGGACTCCGACACGGTGCAACACAACCAGAGCTGGCAAAAGTACAAATACTTTTGCCAGAAGTACAACAGAAGTACAAATACTTCTGTTAAAAATACGCTGGTAAAAGCTGAAGTACTGTACTGTCCTTTACTCAAGTAAATGTGAAAAAGTAAAGGCTCTGAAATGTACTCAAAGTGAGAAAGTAAAAGCAGCTCTTTGGAGGACGTTTCTACGTTTCTGTATTTTTGTGCAAAAGTTACTGAACCTCATGTTATATTAATGTAATATTAAAAAATTAAATGAGAATAGAAACTTTATTTCAATCTAAATTCTAATTCTAATGAATGCACTCAGCTTTAACACTGTAATGTAGAACGTGAGCAGAGAAAAAAAGAAAGAAGTTTTTAAAAGCTCTATTTGCTGTTACCTACACAGTAAACGGTGACTGCCTCACCTGAACAGCACAGTGAGCACAGTCAGAGGTTACAGCGGGATTCAGCAGGTGGGGGGACCGTAAGATCGGGTGTAGGGGCTCAATGTGGGGGAAAGAATCACAGCTCACAATAATTTCTATTATAGCTCCAGTAGATTTTCTTTGTGTCAGGCTGTGATCAGCTGCTGCTGCTCTGTGTGGATTTACACATCTGAATTCAACAACATGTAACCCACTAGTTTACAACTATCTTGGCTGATTTCCCCCCTACAGTAACAGTAACTGTTTACACTGTCTGTGTACTGACAGCATCCAGCTGGTGTAAAGGTGGAACCCAGTGAATGAATCTCAGCATCATCAGCTTCAATTCAAACTCATCGCTGCTGCACTGATGTAACCATGAACAGCTGCTCTGCACCAGTCCACCACACAGCGTTACTGTAAACTAACCACAGTACTGCAAACTAAACTACAGTATTTTGAATAACACAAAGCTAGTGTTATTCAGTTTGTTTTGCAGGGTTAGGAAGTGGCTCCCAGAGAAGCAATTTGTCATACACTTCCTTTTGCCACCTCAGACCCTATTATGTATCTTAATTGTGATGCAAAAGCTTATGAATATTCATAATTATATTCTGTAATGTTCACCTTTGTTGAAAAAGCTCTTAATAAATCTACTCAAGTCAGCAGTTAACACATTTTTGTTCACCCTGTAATTTTTCAGTGTTTTGAAAAAAATCGAGTTGTCGTCACAAGTTAGTAAAAGCTTTTCCCGTTTTCTTAATAAACTTAATCACTGCCAAATAATATTGCTTGAAAAACTGATAGCAGTTTTTAGAGCTTTTGTTTAAAAAGAAAAACACAACTATCACAAATTCTTTGAAGACACAAGCAATTTGCAATTATTTCACTATTTTCAAAAGCCTTATTTTATCAAATAAATATTATTATTGCGTAAGGGACAAACTAGCTATCTGAAAATGTGCATTGTATAATCATAGTGTTATGAAAATGTTTTTATTTTCATTTGACTTTGTCCTTGAGAGGGTGGACATATCTTACGATGTTCTCATTCTTTATCTGCTTGCAGTAGATTCATAAAAAGTGTGGGAGCTCAACCAACATGCATTTACAACAGCCTGCGGTCAACTTGATACAGTGAAGTTAGTTGGGAAATTGTAACTCATTTTTGGACGAATTTTGATGTCCCAAAGGCACTTTTTGATGATATTGACCCGCTTCATAATATGAAAAATCATCAACTTCACACCATATACAGATCCAAGATTTGATTTCCAGTTTATCAGATGTCATTGAGCCGTCCTTCCCTTTAAATCTGACCTCTCTGCTTCCTCGCCTCTTTCTCCATCTCTGAGTGAACGTCTCTCTCATTCAGGGAAACAGCAGCTGGACCTTCAGCTCGCAGACACACACTGAGACAAACACACAAACAGTTTGTGTGTTTGCCACAGCAGTGACGGCATGTAGGACAGGACAACCCCAGCTGATGGTGGTGAAGGTGAAGATGGAGGCTTGGGTGGGGCTCTGAGGGTGAGGCAGAGATGAGATTTAAAGCATGCAGAGTGCAGTCTGATTGGATCCAGGGCAATGATGTCAGTTCTGAGTTTGACAGCGTGGAAAAGAGGAAGTAAAGAACAGACAGCTGAGCAGCCAGGAAGCAGCAGAGGTGAGTGATCTGAGATCTGCTGGACCACAACTTCAGTCTTTGCAGTAAAACAGGGATTGTAGACGTCCCAGCGTCTGTGCTGGAACACCTGCTCTGGTGTTTTTGAGTCTTGCCTGACAAACTGCCACATTACAACAACACAAAGACAAACTTACATAAACTAAAACTAAGGATCTTTAGAAAAATAACAGAAAGGAGTAAAGTCTTTGTGGAAACTGAAACTTGTCATGGCAAACAGAGGACTTTAATATCTCTGTTATAAGTTTACTCTGCATTAGTGAGGTACAGAAAACAGCTCTGAGTTCTGTAACACAGAAATAAACAGACTGATACTGCAGCATAACCTTTGTCCACAGCAGGACTCGAACCTGCACTCGATCACAAAAGCAGTGATTTGATTGGCTGTTGCTGTGTTACACCTGTGTGTGATGTGTAACACAGAAATAAACAGACTGATACTGCAGCATAACCTTTGTCCACAGCAGGACTCGAACCTGCACTCGATCACAAAAGCAGTGATTTGATTGGCTGTTGCTGTGTTACACATGTGTTTGATGGGCCCCCACAGGAGCAGCCAGCAATCGCTACATGGCCTGCTCTACCACCCGAGCTACAGCCGCCCCGGTTTAACACAATACACTTTAATGCACAGCACAGTGTTACACAATCTGAGACAACACAATGCAACAGAACCTCTCCAAACATTTACTGTCAGAACCGTCATTACTTTTATACTGCAACAGCGCCACCATGTGGTCATGTCGGCCTTTTCTTTCTTTGCTCTTGAAATAAAACCTCTCTTTAAACATGTTTCAGGTTTGGCTCTTTTTGATGTCTGGGTTTTGCTCCTCTGTACAGTTCAACCGATTTAGGCTGTTTTTCTCTGTGTTGCTTCCTGTTTTATTTGCTCACGGTCATGCTGCTGTTGTAATTAAAGGTTGGAAGGTTGAAAACTGTCAGGTGAACATCTGCAGCGGTTTGGACAGTACTGTAGTTCCTGCTCTGGCCACCAGAGGGCATCAACAGTGGTGTCAAATCTTCCTGTGTTGACTTTCAAAATAAAAGGAGCAGAGCGAGGAGATGTATTTATGGAGACATTTTAGTGGAATAAAAGTAGAAACGCGAAAGCAGGAAAGGATCTTTTCTGGGTTTTCTGGGTTCTCATGGTTTGATCAGATCAATTTATCAGTTATTTCTAGCCCCACAACAGCAGCCTTAAAGTGCATAACCACTGATTCTT